>JAVQJS010019781.1:0-22723 GCA_036024795.1 Galaxias rostratus | reverse complement strand
CCCCCCCCACACACACACACACACACACACACACACACACACACACACACACACACACACACACACACACACACACACACACACACACACACACACAAAGAACAAGCAAGTTTCAAATTCTTTACATGTGTGCATTTTGCTCAAATTGGGTTCATGAAATAAATATGTACTATATACATAGCCTTTACCTTTCTTTCTCTATTTTGAACTCTTTGTCTGTTTTCCTCTGTCAGGACTCTGGAGTTTGGGAGACCAGTAGTCAATCTAGCTGTTGACAGGACCTTTTTCTCTTTTTTTTTTACAGTGGCTGGTTGTGTAGGAGTTTGAGATAACTGCCTTGATAAAAAAGTGTCTGGTTTCCTTAGATTGGCAGCCCATTCCCTGGAGAAGAATATTTAAACAACGTCTTTGAGTGTTTTGAAAAGCGCTTTATAAACATAATGTATTATTATTATTATTATAAATATAATGTATTATTATTATCCATGAACGTTCAAATGTCTCTAACTTTGCAGGACAACAGACAGCCCTACACGATGTGAATGGAAATTATTGTCAATCTTATACGTTTTTTTAAAAGAGGGTGCATGAATACGAGCTTGCATGATCAATTCGAAGTTTGTCATGTGAATGTGCATATTTACTTTTCACTTACATGATTGAAATAATCACATACCCTATATCCGATGGGTTTATCCAGCTATTGTGTCTGCCTCACTAATGGACTTCGAGACCTGGCTCTCCTGCCTCCCCTTTTCCTCCCATATCATGTCCATGTATTCCCACTGGGCCTGATTAAAAGGAATTCCAGCCAATGAGAAGAAGAAAGAAAGTCCTTAGAGGGGGGATGACAGTAAGGGAGAGTGGTCCTTATTGCCCCATATGTCTGGATATGTGAGGCCGTAGTGGGGTCCTCTTCCCCTGAATCAATACCGATTCCAGCCTCTCACTCTGGAGGTCTCCTCTCCTCTCCACGCTAGACTCCCATTAGAGTTAATGTGTCTGGTATTGACACACACCAAGACTTGCACTCCTGCTGTTGTGACAGGAATAGAGAGTTGCTCTACATTATGATTACAGGCCTACAAGTCATGCATAACAGCATTAACCTGATTCTGATGCTTGTTTAAACTCACTGGAGTAGATGGTTCTGGTGAAAAAAGAGTGGTAAAGCTTAGTTTCTTATTAGGTTGTATTTGCCCTTTGCCAGTAAAACAAGTCCTGTACCACAACCATGCACCTGTTATTAGAATAATGTAAGGTCAACTGCTGTCTGGAGTAACGGGTATATTATTATGGGTAAGCCACTCAGGAAAGGTAATTTGATTCTTTCCCGGCCGTGCCAGCCAGAGGGTCGTGTGGGTGTCTCTGTACTGCCTCAGGGCCACAGACCAAGAGCCGGAAACATCTGAGAGTAGCCTGTTCTGACTGTGGAGAATAACCCACGATCTTTGACCTTGTGACACAGGGTCATAGTGGGATGGGCTTGTGCTGTGGGTGAGACAGAGTAATTGATGGGGTAAGGGGAAGCCTGCGGGCTCCTGGGGCAGGGAGGGAGCGAAGAGGTGGCCAGAGGCTCGGAGAGGGAGGAAGCTGACGTGGGCTCAGCTCTTGTATGTGCATTGGTCCATGGAGCTAAGGTTCTAGTATACAGCTGGGGAACTCAAAACACAAGAAAAAAGATTATGTTTTGGGCTTGTCTAATATTTGTGATTATTACCATACACGTGATGTGTGGTGTCTGAGATAGCCTAGATACTTCACAAACACACTCAAGATCATGTTGTCTTGAAACAAATCAAAGATTCTTGAGATAACTGCAGCAAGGTTGCAAAACATAAACAATGTTCTGTTTTAGTTGAGGTCATAGGGCAGGCTGAATTGCGGGAGTGATGGAGTGGTGAATGGGGGAGGGAATGGCAGACAGATGTTTACATGGACCCGGCGGCACCGCAATCAAGATAAGAGGTTTAAAGACAAGCGTAATTTGGTCAGAAGCCTCAGTGTATGTGTGTGTGCGTAGATGTGGCTTTTGTGTTTTTTGTTAATTCTGTGTGCATGTGTCACTAGGTAGGGGGGTGTAATAACAACCCCCGCCACCTTGAGCTCTCAGCCAGGAGGACGCAGAGTGAATGCCCCTCTTTGCCACCATCCAGGCACCAAGACACTACCCTCCCCTGTCTGCCAGCCCAGCCCTGGCTTCTACCCTATCCAGATGGCCCAGGACTTTTGCATCAGGGGCCCAGGCTTGCAGGCTCTGTGTGGGCCTCCTATCCTGTGTATCCAGCTCGCCTGGCTTAGGACCGGCTGTCTGACTGGGCCCTATTCACAAATACAGGACTCGTCTGAACTCCATGATCTAGCTCGCGTTCTCTGGTTACGAGTAGCCCAGAGTTGATCGTGCCAAAGTTGTTATTTTAGAGACAGGGCACCCCTCAGCCCCTTTGCTCTTAGTGCCTCTCAGACTTGCTGGTGACGAACCCTCATGTTTCACTCTACTTCATGAAAAAGAAGAAACGTGCCAATGTATTTATATATTTCAATTGTTTTCTCAATGAAGACCCTCTATGTAAAATCACTCATCCCATTTTCTTCTATGCTGGTTGAGGTTTGAAAAGAAAATGTTTTTATATATTTTAAAAAAGATTTTTCAGGTGTTTTATCACTTTACACAGCTGTACATCGTTCTGAGACCAGGTATTCCCTCAAAGTAAAGAAAGTTCTGCCAACTCTCATGAATGCTGATTTTTTATTATCTACACTTAGGAGGGGAATGTTGTTAAGAGTGGCTGTAGAACAGTTTTTCAAATAACCAGTGTTAGCCGCTACCAGGTTGATGAGTTTGAGTTAGCCTAGATGTTAAATAAACTATACATTCTGGTGTGGAAAGCACAATACTAACGGGAAAGCTGTTTTTGCCCTATGATTGAATTGAATTGAATTACAATACAACATTTTGGTTTGTGTAAGCCCTAGAATTGACATATTTGTAATGTAATATACTTATACCCAGGCATCCAATGCATGTAGTTTACCTAGTGATACCACTATGGAGCAGCAGTTTGTAGTTTACAATGTGGCCATTATCACCGGGGTAAGACTAGCGGAGTGTAATGATGATGAAGGCCTGATCCATTCTGCTGTTCTTGTGATTGGAAATCCCCAATATGTGATCTTTTAACCATGTCCCTCTGTGTGCCCCCTGCTCTTTATATTATGTTACCACCAATCATATACTCATTCTGAACACATGTGTGCACAAAGTAAATACACTCTGCCTTTGTTTGTGAATGGCGATGCGAGAACTCATCAGGGGAGAGGGAGCGAGAGTAACTGGTGGATTTTCAGGTTGTTAAACGGGGCATTAGAGGGCTTGTGACTGGGAGTTGTAGGCTATAAAACCAAACGGTTAGGCCCCACTCGTGTTTTAGTGCGTTGGCTCACCGGTTGACAGCTTTGCTGTTTGGGTGTCGTTTTGGGGCATGGTTTACGCCGCTCATTTGGCACTGAGGCGGTTTCAGGACACACTAGAGGCAGATTTACACAACCCAACTCCCACATGGAAACTTGTATTGCCGTGCCAATCTCAATAGATATAAAACAGTAGGCCAGAAATACAAGATGTATATCAGAGCATTTCAACGACATTTACGCCATTCAAGCGTACGAATTTCCTTTTTTTCCTTCTGGCTGACACAAAGAGTTTGAATTATTTCACAAATATATGTTTTGTTTCAGAACGTCAATCTTTCTTATGAAAAGAGCCACTCATGTATTGAGCATGTATTAAAACACTTGAGCTCTATTATTCTCTCTCATGGAATTGTCGCTCACATTTGATTTCAGAATGATGTCAGGGGGTTGTTTTTTGCAGATGTAACTAATGGGACTATCATAATGAGTTGTGTAGCAGTAACATACTGTAAGCAAACCTGCTACCAACACTGTACCCTACCTATATAGCTAAATCAAGAAACTTACATTGTTAT
Organism: Galaxias rostratus; assembly: GCA_036024795.1. Lineage (NCBI taxonomy): Eukaryota > Metazoa > Chordata > Actinopteri > Galaxiiformes > Galaxiidae > Galaxias > Galaxias rostratus. Next base: position 18,734 of record JAVQJS010019781.1, on the reverse strand, counting down.
CAATGCTACGATTGGTTATCACAAACAAAACATAATAAAGGGTTCATCACAAATTGTTTGTAAACAAGGGTTAACCATGTGATTTGAGGGAACCAATCCAACTAATGCCAATCTGCAAATCTAAACAATGCTGATTTTTTTGTTAAATAATTGAATAAATGTATTTAATCTTCCTGACACCAACTGCTCCTAACCTAAATATGTCAACAAACAAAACAGTTTTGATCATACGTATGCCAATTTCTTCAAGATGTGTTTCGGCACTTAGTATATCACATTAAGAGTGTTGTAGCTTTGCAAAAACTCAAATTAACTCAACAGTGTAATGAAGTGCGGTTTCTTTTTATGCTATTGGCAAAACTGTATGTGCTAAATGTTGTTTACTAATGCTATATCTTTGCTGTTTTTCTCTAAAGAAAGATGTGATCAGATTTCGCATTTTCGTTTTTAATTTGCGCCTAAGGTGTGGATCTAGACACGGGTCTTTCCAAATATTGGTTGTTAAGGTTGCTTGCATCAACCTGTTTCCCTTTACTCACATTCACCAAATGCTAATCAGATGTGCGGAGATGAGGTGCCCTGCCTGACTTGTAACTGTAAGCAACAGTATCCTGGCAACCCCAACCTTTCAAGTGGCTGATCTCAGGATTCTCGGAATGACGTCCTGCTGAGGGTGGCATTCAACAGACCATCTTCTCAGAATGCCAGATATTTCCTCTTTCTTCTCTTTTGTCAGTTGGCCTTCGACTGATCACACAAAAGCTTTCTAATGATTTTGTTCCCAGTGACCCCCGAGATTTATTTGCCGGTCAGAAACCAAATGTATTGGTTAATGGTCATTCTGAGGAGGAGTGCTGGTTGTTGTGGACATGGTTGTGGCCCTGTCTCCTGACATCCGATCCCGAGAGCGGGTCCGATATTCAGGGGAGACTACCAGAGATAGGGGAGACATGGCCTCTTAGAAGAGGGGTTAAGGGGCTGAAGGCATGAAGGGGGGGGGGGCTCTTCTCTGGAAAAATGCAGTCATCCGTCATCATAGCCGTCAATACAATATGGACTAACAGCTCTCCTTCAGCCTATCGTCAGCTTTGGCGCCTGTGCAAGTTTGTCAGATTAAGAGAGAGACAGCGCGAGGAAAACTGCAGGACAGAAACGGACGAATGTACAATATACAATATATTATTTATAAGTATTACATGTGGAGAGTTTACAACACGTTGTGACCTCAGAATTATTTTTGTTACCTTTGTTTAAAACGATAGTTTGACAGGCAACCAACATCGATTCCCCCATCGGTTAAGAGGCAACGTGGAATATAGACAAACCCTAATAGTATTCCACTGCTGACAGTCACTTCATCTTTACCCACAAAGCAAAGTTCTCCTCTTTTGTTTTAGCGACCATGTTAAATTAGCCCCAAACAGATGGTGTCTGTCTCTCTGCCAATGGCTTTCAATGAGCGATGTGTGTGTCCCTCCATTTCTGTGCGGGTGCCTAGAGTGGCACACAACCGTTTTTCCACACAGGTTTGTGTCCTTCTTGTTCTGCTTGTGTATGTGCGCTCTCCTTCAGAATAGGAGGGTTTGAGTCTGTGACTGTCCTCTGTGGCTGTCTCAATGCTCCAGCTGCCCTGTGTTCATTAGACTGATCTGCCCTGTCCCGCTGTGCACATGTCCCCAACCGGTTGTCGCGCCAGTAACAAGGGCTGTCGGACGGCAAAATGAACAAGAAGACAGCTTGGGCCTTGGCAAGGGCGGAAGGTGGTGTCCACAGGGAGTTCAAGTGTGTGCGTGCGTGTGTGCGTGCGTGAAAGCGTGTGTGTTACATGTTGAGCATGAACAGGATCTGCGAGGAACTTAGTGTGTCGTGGGGCCCGTGTGCATGTGTAAGTGCTCCAAACCCTCTCATGGTGATGTCATGAGCAGCTGCCCGGCGGCTGACAGACAGTTTCCGCACCCCAACATGGGGCCCTATGGTTTGCCTGTCACTCGATTGACGGGTGAATGACACCAATGAGAGCCAGCCGTCCCTCCTCCTGGGAGTCGGTGACTGAGTGGCAGCCAGTGAGCTGCCAGATCGAATGTCTCTGAACCTGAACCACATTTATTAAACAGTCTCTTTCTGCTTTCGCCGGGCTCTCTTTCTTTCTCTCTAAACAACAATGCATTTTCCCCTGCCTAACCTCCCCATCTTTCTTTCCTCCTTTCCGTTCATCCCTGCCTTCATGCTGCTTTCAATCTATTCTTTCCTGGGTCTCACATGGAAGCCAGTCTCTTTCTCAGACACTACTTTGTTTTTTGTCAAACGCAAAGAGTGGAGTTGTGGTGAAGCACGTCTTACTGGGAGAGGCAGTGTGAGTGTGTTTTGGATAGGTGGACTATTAGTGAAGGGGGAGTGCAAAGACACGGACAAATGATGTTTTATGAGGCCAGAGTTGACGGAGCTACGAGGCTGGCACCGCTCACATCAAATTGTTTACCCTGGGCACATAAATCCCTTCGTCCTACTCTCTGACGCCAACTACCTTTCCCCCTCCCCTTTCCTTTTCTTCTCACCTTTATTCTGTCTAGATCTGTTCTTCAGCCCATCAAAACACATCCATGCACAAACCCAAATTCTCTCTCGCTGTACCTCGTACCCCTCATCTCAGCCCCACTCACAGCCCACCCAAGTGCCTCTCCCCTTGGCATTCTGCACTGGGCCCCGCACACAGATTTGACCCAGCCACCACGAGCAGGATCCCCGCCTCTTTGCTGCTTCTGACCTTTCACTTTTTGACCCCCTGTCCCACGCTTTCTCACCCTCCCCTGTATCTGGCCAACTGGCATACTCTCTTCAGCTCTGCGCTGTAAGCATTCAACTGGAACACAAAAACATTTATTTTTGCTTCCCTAAACTGCTTGGCGGGGCATCAATATCCTTGAGAACGTGTGTTATGTTGGATGGACCTGTGTGTGTGTGTGTGTGTGCTTGCGTTAGTAGGAGATGGCTGGGGTTGACGGGTTTAAGAACTCACAGTTCAGTTGCACCAGCAGCAAAGATCCCTTCTTCCCTTTGATCCTTGTCCTGCTACATGCAGCCCAACTCTTTTATATTCAGTCCTTCTCTAGGTGCCCCTGTCTCATTTGTCCATCACTCTTTTACAAACCGTGTGTGACTGCCACTCGGCCAAGCTGTCCGGCTCTCACCCCGTCTTTTGCTGTCTGTTTCCCTCTCTCCCTTCCTTCTCCCAGCGTGTCTTTCTTTTGCCTGAGAAAAACTCTCGAGGACCTTTGTCGAAGGCCTCCTCAGTTCCATGGCAACCGGCAGTGACTGACAGCTATGAAAGAGATCTCTTCATCAAGGGCGCCAAGGCTGAATTGGGTACTGAGGAGTATGTGTGTGAGAGAGAGAGAGTGTGTGTGTGTGTGTGTGCTTGAGTGTGTAAGAGCACACAGAAAACGTCTCTTCATCGGGGTTTCATGTGTGCGGGTGTGTATGCTCTCCAGTGGGTTCATTTTTCTTGTCGCGGAATACTCAGATGTTTATCTCCAAGGCATAGGAAAATAAACCAGAGCAGAGCCAATCTAAACGGGGCAATCAGGACTCAGCCTTCTGCGGTCCTGCTAGCATGCTTGTTTATGTGCGGGTTTCCTTTGAAACTTTCTCTGTTTGTGCAGCTCCAAAAAGAGAAGGTAATAAGGAGATGGAAAGCAAGACAGCGCAAGAAATAGAAAGAGAGAGAGAGAGTGAGAGAGAGAGAGAGAGAGAGAGAGAGAGAGAGAGAGAGGGAGAGAGAGAGAGAGAGAGAGTAGGGATGGGCTACTTACCGTGTGCAAAGAAATATTAAATCTGAAATTACCCAACAAAATGATGTTTTAGTTGTAAGATAAAATTAGTTTTTTCATATTAAAACCAGCAAAAATGTTCGGTGACCCATGATGTTATTTGTGGGACACTGACTATTAAGTTGCTGTTTTGAACGAATGCATACTTAAAATGGCTATCCTTAAAGGGTAATTTACAATCAGCCTGTTCATGGAAAAGCTGCTCCCAAATTTGAACAGGAGGAAGCTTTTATTTGAGTATTTTGTTGCAATTATTTCAATCTGTGTATCACATACCACTCCGGAGGACTGCACTCTGCTCTTTATCTTGGCTGGACATTTCAGGAGTGGACCTCATTCTTCTCTGTCAGCCATGAAAGCGCTAAGTATCTAAGCGACATAACATACCTGGAAAAAGAAAAAGATGATTGTCAGAGGGTTCCAGTATGTGGTTAAAACCTTAGATAGTGGACGACAACGAGAGGTATAACAGATTGTGATTGAAGGGTGACCTTTTGATTGAAAGGTACCCCGTGTGTTTGACTGACAAGCACCGGGGATCTGCGGATCTCAAGGATGTCGGTTTGAATTTAAACTGAAAAACCCGCTTCGTTTTACGCCGTCGTTTTTTTTGGGGCGCTCCACATTGTTTTGTGTCTGTGTAACGTCTTTGCAGTGAAAACATAAGTATGCATATTCAAAATCAATCCCAAATCAAACATCATCGCACTGGCACTCAGAAACTTAAACCCATGCAATAATATTATAGATATTCAATTGCAACCAAGGAGAAGGCTTCAACTTTTGTGAAAACATGAACCATGCAAGAAAAACTTGAAAAATCTAATGACTGTGGCATTTGATGTTTCGATGAAATTTCCAGAACCTATAACGGACCCAACCAAAACAATATCTTATGATATTTAGAGTTGAACAATTGTCTCATCTTGGAAGTTTTAGACTTTACCAACTATTTGTTGAAAAAGAAAATACAAACGGACAAACAAACATAGCATTAAAAGTCAACCAGCCCATATTGACAATAGTTTGTTTGATTTCAGATTAAACCTCCAGTTGTCCAACAAAGCCACGGACCCGGACAAGAGGGAGGGACAGGTTGAATCAATGTGACAGACTGCCCAATCATCTCTTTGAGCTCTTAATCTTGTGGCGTTCTAATTCACCATAATTGGTCATAATTCACTTAAATTGGCCTTGATTGGCTGTAATTGGGGCAATGGGATAATCTGGTCCTAGATCAGAGGACAGGGGGTCCACTGTGGTTTGTCAGTGGGTATCCTCTCGCCCTCAAGCTGACCCAAGACAGATGCATCTTACCTTTGTGTGCGACTCCCAGCAGGAAGGCAACTGGCGGCTATATATGGACTGTTGATGGATTTGTGTTTTAACTGAGTAATCCAACTCATACATCACTAGCCTAACTTGACTTGTGTTACTTTATGACATTTCCTAAAAAACCTCCCAGAATGCACATGTGACCTGCTTATTAAACCAATGTTTTGGTGGAAAGTTCCAAGGACTGAGTTTCTAAAATGTTTTATCTGAAGGGTGTCCTCACACACACACACTCACACACAGACATACTTACACACACACACACACACACACACACACACACACACACACACATACGCACACACACACACACACACACACACACACACACACACACAAACATACACATACACATACACACACACAACCCACCCTATCCCTGTGGCTATAACCTGCAATAGGCTGCTGTTTTGTTGGGGGGGGGGGGGGTTCCTCCCCCAACTGTAGTGGGCGGAAAGAGTTACCCACGGAGCGTAATAGGTTTTCAAGTGATGGCCTGAAATGTAGGAGTGCTTCTGTGAAGTCACGTGTTGCGCCTGGGGGAGGGTGTGGGGGAGGGGGGTAGAGAGGGGGTGGCGAAAAGTAGAGAGGGGGAGAGGTGCGGTGGAAAGAGATAAGGAGAGGAGCGCGTGAGGAGAATGCTCATCCGCTCCCCTTCCTTTCCTCGCCGTTTCCCTCGCTTCCTTTCCCATCCTATCTTTCTCCCGTTATATGTCTTTCTTTCTCTCTCTCCTTCCTTCTCTTTCTCTTTATCCCTCTTCCTTTGACGTGATGTGGTCTCGCAGCAACCCTTCACCACGATTGAAACACTTTGACACCAAACAGACCGAGGTGTGCATGGGAAACGCACGCTGTGGAGTCCAAACTCAGGTAGCCACCTCGGGGCAGGGAGGGGGGTAGAAAGGAGCTGCCTCCAGATGAGTAATAGTGCTATCAACTCGGTGCCGGTCCATTAAGTGGGGTGATAAACCAGGGGACAGTGCAGCAGCCGAGGTGGCCACTGTTTAGCCACGTACAACGAGACACCCCGGTGCAGGGGGGTGGCGGGGGGTAGTTAACAGCTCCCTGCCATGACAAAGAAACGGGCTGCCAGCCTCGTACACTGCTGCGACGCGGAAGAGACAAAATGGTCGTCCTGCTCGCTTTGCAGCTCCTCTTTGGTCTGACGTGCCTCAAGTTCTCTTTAGCTCTCTCGCTTTCTCCCCCACCCGTCTCCCCCCGAGTATACACATTCTTTCTTTGTCTGAGTGTTTTCTTATCACTTCTCCCACCACCGTTGTCTCACTCACTCACCTCCCTCTTTGTCATTTTGGCCCTGTAACCAACCCCCCCCCCCCCCCAACCTTCTTTATTTGGTTCCAACGTATAGATCTGAGGCCGATGGCGGTTAGCAAATATCCAAGCTAAGCAACGAGTCAACCCCCTTTGACTGGCTGGGGATCCCCACCGTCTCCACCTCCCTCTCCCCTGGGAACCTGTTTTTATTCCCATCAGCTCTGTGACTCTTATCGTCCCTCTGCAGATGCACGGCGGGCACAAGGGGCCTACCCTCTCCCTCCCCTTGCCAACCCTCGGTAATGAGGTGGCGGGATCTCGCTCCACGATCACTTTGGTGCCTTATCGCCTCTGACACCAATCTCCTTGACTGACATCCGCCCAAGCGCTTACATAAACCCACAGAGCCAAGCGGGGTATCAGCCAGGAGAAAGTCAATGCAACGGGAGATGAAGAAGCAGAAAGAGAAAAAGAGAGAAAGGAGGGCCGAGGGGGGCAAACGCGTCTGTTTCATTTTTCCTTTGTTCTCCTTTGTTTGTGATTGTTCAGCGTGGAAAAATATGTGTTTGTCTTGGGGGGGAGGAAAGATGAAAGTCTGTCGCTGTTTAATAGTACTCTGGCATCCTGAGTATGATTGTGTGCCTTAGGTTACTCTCCCCCAAAAATATATATAGACAATTTTACCTTACCTTCAGGTGCCATCACACTTGATAAAAGAAAACATCGGGAGAAGTTCAACCCCAGAATTAAACTTTTTTCTTTCTTTTTTTTTTTGCTATGGATCAAGTTTACGTTTTGGGTGGGAATGTATTGGTGATTGTACCTTTTTCCAACTGATGATGAAACCAGTAAACATGCCTCTGATAATAATAGATTGACGCAAGAGGGGGTATGCTATACGAAGGGGTCGAGACCTGAAATAGAAGCCATTAAGTTTGCAACAAGGAAAAAGAATAGCAGCAATCATTTAACACAAGCAAAGTAAATCACCGCCTTATCTTCCCTTAACAGCAGTGTGTGGTGCTTGTTTTTTTTTTCTCTGCAAGCTTTGGTCCAGCAAACTCTCTATGGCAGCATGGACTATTTCATTAAAACCAAGCCCTAAGGGAAAATGTGTGTGTGTGTGTGTGTGTCTGTGTGTGTGGGTGTGTGTGTGTGTGTACATGCGCATGTGTGCGTGTGTGTGTTTGCATATGTGTATTGAAATGAAAATGAGAAGAGGTGAGTGGCTTAATTTCAAAGGCAAACCTATGCATAATGGTTTCATTGCTGTTTTGTTTTGCTGTCAATGTTGAAATGGAGGTCAGTCAATGGATAGATAAACCAGGACACAAAATCTCTAGCTGAGGTTCAAATCATATACGAGGCACATAATGCAATCAGATTTGTATGTTTTTGTAATAGAAAACTTTGATAAAGCTTTATGCAGGCCCACATTGAACTGCACTACACATAGCAAATGCACATCCTAAATTGTAATTGGGGTTTTATGCAGGTGTAATTTCAAAAATATACGAGCCTTTTAGTATATGAGGGCATTAATCTAGTCTACCATAGTATGCAGTAAGGGCTCCTGATTTTTTTTTTCGGAATTAATTTGTATGCCTCCATCTCTAAACATGTACCCACTAATCAGCATTGTCTGCATAATTCGTTTTATTCCAAACGTTCATAACAAAGTGTCAAACATGAATTATAATGTATTCTTAATTGACTTGAATTGCTGGTGTTTGTGTCTGGTGGCTGTGTACTATATATACCACAATGCTTGAACATAATAATAAACACGATTTAAATAGGCAGCAACAAAATGACCAGTTCAGTCTAAATCAAGTTTTAACCCCGGATTTTCGCTGTTGAGGAAATGTTATTATTTCTTTCATAAATTGGTAAAACAGTGAAGGCCTGTATTTTGTTTTGGTCTTTCTTTGGAACATTTTAAAGTCTCACTTTATCTCATTTATCATGCACATCTATTGCCCTTGATATAGCTTTTATCTAGACACCCGAAGCGCTTATGTAAAAACCTCTGCTAAAACAGAAAAACAAATTTTCAAGGTGATGGCGATGGGTACCGCTGGGCAGGTGTTTTCAAACACATGAAGGTTACTACAGTTCAGATCCACTGCATCGGACCACTCCCTTTTTAAATCTGAAGCTTCGTAAACCGTGCCCACTTTTTCTACTATAGAAATGATTGGCTATCATTGGTTGCTATGGGCGTGTATTTCCGGTTTTACAGCGCCTGGAATGTAAGGTTCCTCGTTGTGGGTTTTGGGTGGGTTTGCCAACGCTCTCAACTTGGATACAGACACCGATTTGCACCAAATAGTCCCCGGCCCTCATAAGCTACATGCAAGTAACTGTAAGGTTCGCAATCTTTTGGAAGCATGACCGAAAGCTCTGCAAATAAGCCAGCGAATGGAGAAGTGTGTCAGCGCGCAAAGAATGGTGTAAAACCCGGGAGAAACGGATTCGTGAAAAACCATCATCACTTTCATCAACGGCAGCAGACGTACTGCTACCCCGAGGAGAAGGTGAGGCCCTAGCGCCGGACAGAGATGGATGATGCTTGCCTTGGGAAGTGGATGCCAGGCAGATGATGGCTACTGGCTAAGGTTAATTCACACAAAAAAAAAACGAGCTGAAGCTGAATTAATCTAACGGAAATTGTTTATTGTGAGTCAGTGAACACACTTTGCTTTAGACGTGCACTTAAGCCTTGTTTTGAAAGTTGACAGTTTTATGTACATATTTCTATATAGTTTGTTGGTTGTGGACAATTAAACTGCAATACGTCAATCTTTGTATAGAGTTTACATAACGCAAAATGCTTAGTTACGAGTTGGCCAGTCCTCGATGCTTTGTTAGCTAACATAAATAGTACACAAACCACAAGCTATACCTTTCTAACACTACAGCAGCTTGCTATTGTATTGCTTATCTTGCTGTCCTGTTATATAAGTATGCAGTATCCACGTATGTTTATTTGACTATTTAGTACATAGATGCATAGATTAGATACGATTTAAATGTTAACGCTAGTTTCAGCCCTATTTCTTCGTCAAAAATCGAATAATCAGATACTGTCATGTCTGTTGTCACAGAGGTTGGCGCTCTTTAGAATTGAATCGTTTCTGGATGTCGTTGACAGCATGTACATTATGACAGATCAGTGTACATTTTATGTTGAAAACAGAAAACAGTTGGGTAAAGCAGTTTAGCATTCTAGATTGAAGGGCTCGTTTGTTTCACTAATTACATTTCTCCCTTGGGTAGGAACTCATGACGTTTCATTATTAATTAATCCAGTGGGCATTCAATAACAGCTGTTGTTATTAAGGATATCCAGAAGCCCAACCTCTTGAAGGACATGGTATCCCATTAGGCTAATTAGTCACTTTTAATTAAATCAACTTTTAATTTTGTGCCTAATCTCAGAGACTACCCTAAAAGTTCTGTGATAATCAAGTTGCACTTTTAAAAAATCATATATAATTTCTACTATAAACCCCTGTGAACTAAATCAAGTGGATCCATTTGACTCAGTTTTTACTATCTCTGTACTCCACTAGCAGTAACATTATATCTATTAGAGGTTACCACTGGATTACGCCAGGAGTTTATTCCTCTTTACAGGCCATGGCCAACTGGAAAGTTCACTGCTGGAATTACTTATTTACATGTCACACATTAGTTGAACCGCAGCCACCAAAACTAAACAAACAACATCAGAAGTAGTTTGCATCAACTATCAAATTATGCCAGTGTTTCTGTTTTTCAAATAACTTTCTATTTGAAAATATGTGGAAAAAAGACTTACTATATTTGGCCTGCCAATCAGATTATGTTGCACAAACTAATCATAGTGTGGCATGTTAGCATCTACTGTCCTAAAATGAATTTGCATTAACAAAATCCTCTTCCTTGTCATAAAGAGGAATCAAACCATTTTAAAGGGCATAATGTATATGCCTTTTCATTACATGAACTCCTGTTCAATAACATGGGTCTCGATAGTATCAAATGCCTAAATAGATTGTTATTTTGAACCATGTATAATTTTACTAGTAATCTGTTACAACAGTGCATGTTCAAATTTTATTTTTCCTATAGTGCTGGAAAAAGACATGATTTCCTACTGACTATAGCATAATTGAGTCATTAAATGTCTGGCTTGCTCAATGCAACTAGCATCTGAGGTATTTGAGAGAAGGGCATGACTAGTCACATGTGGTTGCAAAAAAAAAAGAAAGCTTTGAGCATGGCTGGGCTGATGCAAAGATTAAAGCGTTCATTTAGTGAAATGGCTCTATCCACCCCAACCAAGTATTGGAAAAAAAAAAATGTAGGTTGCCTTTTGATTTGCCCAAGCTTCACAACCACCAACATAGGTCGTAGAGCTACAGCTACATATGCAGCAATGCCAAAAGTGGCGGGACTTAACAGGCCGATTCTGAATCTTATTTTAGTGGTTTAAACTTGCCTGAGATAAAACGTTTTGTTGTGTGTTTTGATTGATAACGTTGGCTGTTTTGTATCTGTTGGTGGCGTTTGGCCAGGCCTGCTGTATGCTTGAGAAATGTTTTGGCCTGGGTTCAGGTTCACATGCATCTCCCTCATTTGAGTCTAATTTGACTCTCACTGACGGACGTCAGAAATGGTTCGTTTTCAAATGAGGCAAACTTTATCTCACCCACCATGATTTCACAACTTGCTGCCGGCCTGTGTAGCATATACGAGTGTAAAATATAGGGAATCTGTTTTGCAGGATGCACAAAAGAAGGCAAAGTATGGTATATAGCCTCCTTTCACCAGATCATTGAATGAGAAAAGCTGGGTAGGTAAGTCTTTAGAGGGGTTACTACAATTCATTATCATCTTACTAAAAATAATGCATAGCAGGTAAATGATGGATCCTAAGAACACAGCAGAGACTTAGCCTCCTCCTCCTCCTCCGCCAGTTCACCAAAGAAACCGTGGAAGTGCCGCTAAGTTAAGACAACCCCCGCGTCGCCCCCTCTCACCCCCGCCATGTCCCGTCTCCCCAGGTCCACCCCCCTGCCTGCCATGGCGGCCTGTACAGCCGTCCCTTCATTGAGACCTTCGAGGAGACCCCCATGCTCGTGGCCGTCCTCACCTACATGGGCTACGGCATCCTCACGGTCTTCGGCTATCTCCGCGACTTCCTCCGAGAGTGGAAGATCGAGAGGTGCCACATCGCCAGGGAACGGGAGGAGCAGAGGGTAAGAGGGGGGGGTCTTTGCAGGCCAATTTGGGCTTATAGTGAAGGGTGTAGGAAGAGTGGTAGTGTGGCACTGGAAGTGTCCCATATCAGAATGCCAAGGGATGTATGTTGAACAACGCAAAGGAAACCTGGCTAACGCCAGCCACAGGTCAGGTAGTGTGACTTTCCTAGCCTTCGCTATTTGCAGTGTGATCATCAGGATGTAGCCCAGAGAAAAACATTTTTTTCTTTGCGCCGTAATGACGTGTTTGGACCACCATCGTTTTGAGGAACACTGTTGTTTGAATTTGCTCACCTCTGAGGAACGGAAAGCAAGCATTAATTGTGTGCAGGATATCCTGTGGCCTCCCAGATACCTCGCTGGCCGGCAGCTCTAGGAGGTGGTACTGGAGACTGGTTTGGGGGGAGGGGGGGCTGCTTGCTTTCAAGGAAAGCTTCTAACCCCTAGGCCCTCTCAGCCTAGTCATGCGCAAAGCTAACCTTGGCGTGCACGGTGAGATTAGATTCATTCCTGAACAGTGCTCTTCAAGGGTCTGTGTGTGTTCTGAGTAACCATATGAATGAATAGGCCACAGTTCACTGAGCATGCCGCATTGTGTCGCATGCACCACGTGAGGCTAAGCTTTGTACATGGTCATAGCGCGTGTACACACACACACACACACACTCCATCGTCTCTGCCTTTGTGTTTTGTCTCTCCTTCAGGACTTTGTGCCCCTCTATCAGGACTTTGAGAACTTTTACACCAGGAACCTGTACATGCGGATCAGGGACAGTTGGAACCGTCCAATATGCAGCGTGCCCGGGGCCAAGTTCAACCTGGTGGAGCGGGTCTCGCCAGACTACAACTGGACTTTTGAGTGAGGGTCCCTTTGGCCATACACACTTGAGTCACACCCACCTATTCGTACACAATCCCAAACACACGCATGCACATCCACAAGCAAAACACACTTGTTTTTGGTTGGATGGAAGCCGTAGCAAGAGGCCAAACAGGGACACCGGACAAAGTGGTTCGCTGTGTATATAGTGCCCCTGAAAGCGGTCGGACCAGGTTTATTTTAGATAGCGATAACACTGTAATTATGAACTGTCAAGGGACATGACACAATTCCTTGAATGGAATGTTGGGCTCGTGCCTAAGCTATGGGCTGCAACATTACACAAGCGCCTCAAACCACAGGTTGATATTGACATTTTTTTTTTCTTTTTCCATGAGTCGAGTCTGCAGTTACAGACACACGCAATGTTAGTCAGGGCAAGGAGGTGGGAAGGGGGGGTTTTTAAATCCGCATTTCGAGATGTGTGTTTTAGCCTCTGTGCTCTGCTCCACATTCCCCTCCCTGCCTGTGCCCGTCCCCACTCCCCTTCCAGCTACACGGGGCGCGTGGTAGAGAACGTGATCAACCTGGGCTCCTATAACTACCTGGGCTTTGCCGAGAACACGGGCCGGTGTGCCGAGGCTGCCAAAGAGGCCACCGGGAAGTACGGGGTCGGCGTGGCCAGCACCAGGCAGGAGATAGGTACACACTCACACACACACACACACATACACCAACCTCACCGACTCTCTGTCTGCATCAAAGTTTAAGGTCTATACGTGCTGCACCGGGCACAAGCTATCTACGTTGTTTTAGTAAAAGTGTAATATGCAAACAACACAACCACATGCCCAGTGACCATGTTAACCTTCAGAACCTTCAACACATAGTTACACACCACCTGATCACAGGCTCACACAATGCATGCCCGAGTCTGCTCTCATTAAACTAGTCTTCCATGTGCTTTCTAAAATACCCCTTTAAAAAACTTCTCGGTAATCTCTGTAAATCCAAACAGTCCTTTTTTTATTTCAGAACGCAGTTCATCCTGCACAACGTGATTATGTAACACCTGCAGGGGTGATCGCTTTTGTCAAGTGTCCAAGATGAATCTGCCACAACAGAGCAAACTCGTTGTAATTGAGTTGGTTTATGAACCACGTGAATAGTTCTTTGATTCTATTACAAGCGCTTCGTTTGACTTAACTTGTATATACAGTATCAACAGAGGTGGCGGTATAAATGCTGCCTGGCTGCCTTGATCAAAGATTGTGTTATGTTTATAGAACCCCTCCCATTTATTTAACTCACTAAGAATGTGTTTGTGCAGGCTTATCCATTTCACAAATGTCATGTTTATCCTGCCCTCACTCCGCTTTAGCACGCTGTTGTAATGTTTACCTTAAAAAGGTCTATGAGAAATTAACCGCTTTTCATTAATACTTATCCTTAATACTCATAAGAGAGACAGTTACTTAATGTTAACACACAGTAGGACATTCATAGAGACTTGGATGGTACGTAGAGTGCTCAGTGCCTACTCCATAGATATAACCATTTAGCATGGTTTTTCATGCTAACACGCAACAGCGCCGTTCTCCGTAGTCCCTTGAGACCTCTGTGTGTTTTTGTGGCAGGCCTTTGGTTGTTTCACAGAGGCTCTTATCTGATTCCCTCTGGGCTCAGGCAACCTGGATCAGCACGAAGAGATGGAGAAGCTGGTGGCTGAGTTCCTGGGCGTGGAGGCGGCCATGGCCTTTGGGATGGGCTTCGCCACCAACTCTATGAACATCCCCGCCCTGGCAGGCAAGGTAGGGCTGCCTCCCTGTCCTGGCCTGGGCCACGACATCTACTGTCGTCAGACTGGGAATCACCTGAAGTCCCTTCAGAGCCCATTTGGAAAGGGCCCCCAAGATATCCCCTCTATGACTAGATGGACGCTTTTTTTTATGGGTGTTTTAAACTCTGAGTCTTTAGCATTTCAAAGTCCTGGATAGCCTGCATTTTAAGTGTGTGTGTGTTTGTGTGTGTACTTGTGTGTCTGTAGGTGTTACATCTCCACACCTTTAGGTGTGTCCTTGTTGTGTTTTTTGACCTTCTGATTCAGTGTGTGGGTGTGTGTCTGTGTATGGGGTGGGGGTGCTGTTTCCACATAGTACCAGGGTTGTACAATGAGTTCTAGCTCTGTAGACACAAACAAAAAACACTCGATCATCTTGGCCTTTTCAGAGCCAAAGCAGTGCTTCACTCCCACACACACACGCACACACACACACACACATGCAGACAGGAAGGGCTTTGTCGCCCCAGGCGCTTGGCAGCCGGACATCCTGACAGGGTTAGGGGTCACCGTAGGGTTGTACCGGGGGTCAACACTGTTGTCTTACTGTGAAAGCAGATAGCAGACCCTGACAGCGCGGGCCTGCCTGTCTGCCTGCTTTCCATCCCACTGTTAATAGAGCAGAGGGTGGGCTTTAGAATAATGTTGTCTTTGTTGGGAACGAGGCCCAGCCCACCACGATAGAATGAAAATGTCGGCTCATGTATCGTTATGCAGAACGCATTTCCCTTCACTGAGAAGCGCTCGCTGAAGTACCTCACGTTGCAGGCATTTCAGAGAGTCTCTGCTTTGAGATTCGGCTTGCTGTGTGCTCGTCCAGAGAGAGGAGTCTTCCTGTGTTTTTGGACCCTATTTTCATAAACAAAACTGTTGTGCGTTGATGTGTGGGAGTGTGTTACAGTCAGAGTGAGAGAGAGTGAGAGTATGCGTGACTCTTAGAAGCTGAACGTGTCCCTCTTCTCTGTGCCGCAGGGCTGCCTGATTCTCAGTGACGAGCTGAACCACACCTCCCTGGTGCTGGGGGCCCGGCTGTCCGGTTCCATCATACGGGTCTTCAAACACAACAGTGAGTTCCCACCACGGCCTCGAGTGCACTGGTCCGTCCAGTACAACAGGCCCCCCACCTGCTCCCACCTGCTCCCATGGGTCCGTCCCTTATCTCCGTCCCCCCTGCCTGTATCCCCGTGCCTGCCTTGTGTCCCCTGTCTGTTTTTGTCACTCGGCCTCGGCGTGACGGTCCGTCTCGCGCCCCTGTCCCCCTGGGGGACTGTGTTTCCGGGCACGCGGCTCTGGATCTATCTGGTCATCGTCTACCGCTCAAACCGTCCCAGGTCCCCGGGTCGCCCTGTCAATCACGCGCCCGTCCAACGTGTCATTGCTGTCAGCCGGCCGCCGTCTCCTCTTCCTGCCACGCAGCCGTCAGCCCGCGGCCTCTTCCTGTCAGCGTCACACACCTCACACACACTGCGGTAGAGCCGGGTCGCTCTCTGTGCTGTACCATGATTGTCAATATATAATGCTAAATCGCATGGCTCATGGAAAACGGGCATAGATTTGACCTTGACGTGCTTCCCATGGTTTAATACAATTCTTTCTTACTGCGTAGGGTTAAACCGGTGCAACGTGCTCTGAATGTCAAGCGCCGTTTGCCTCTAATAGACGCCGCTTTTTACAGCTTGGAAAGCCATCTCCCCGGCCCGTCAGCCACGTCGTCCCCTCGTAGTCTCGTCGCTCCGCTCGTTGGCCTCGACTCAAAATGGCCTTTTAATGGCGGATCGAGATCGGCAAAGGGTAATGATTTTAAGATGGCCTGCCGCGCCGGCGGAGATGGGAGAGGATTTACGTGTTCCACAGAGCTCGCCGCGCTCGGCAGGGGCGGGGCCGGCCTTCCAGTGTGTTCCTTGGCTCGCAGCAGAGCCCCTTCCTACCCCGGATGGCGCCGGTGAATCTGAACAGGGAGACCAGTGCCGGGCTCGCTTGTGCTCTCTTCCCATGTGCGTGGCAAGGCCTCTTCACGGGGGGCTAATGGGAGAGTTGTGTTTCCCATGTGGGGCTGTACCATATGACAGTGTGCGTGTGCGTGTGTGCGTGTGCGTGTGTGTGTGTGTGTGTGTGCGTGTGTGTGCGTGTGCGTGTGTCGCTGTCAGATATGCAGAGTCTGGAGAAGCTGCTGAGAGACGCCATAGTCCACGGGCAGCCCAGGACACACAGGCCCTGGAAGAAGATCGTTGTCCTGGTGGAGGGCATCTACAGGTACTTCAGCCTGATCCTGTCCCACACACAGCAGCGTTGGGTTCCCACACACGACCTTCTAAAGTCCTTCAATGACAGACCTTTTTTTTACGACACAGTGAGAAAGAATCACTCTCTGAATTCAAGTTCAGACATTTTTAAACGCTTTCTTTTTGGAACGTCGGCTCAGTAAATCCATCAGGGCTCCCTTCGTTCATGTCCGTAAGAACAGGACGGCGCCATTGGGAAGTTTTAGGCAGGTTGTCGGCGCCCTCTAGTGTTTAGTTTCCCCCCTAACGTCTGCCCCCTGTTTCGCTCCAGCATGGAGGGCAGCATAGTGCGTCTGCCGGAGGTCATCGCCCTGAAGAAGCGCTACCGGGCCTACCTCTACCTGGACGAGGCCCACAGCATCGGGGCCCTGGGGCCCGGGGGCCGCGGCGTGGTCGACTACTTTGGCCTGGACCCCCAGGACGTGGACGTCATGATGGGCACGTTCACCAAGAGCTTTGGGGCGGCGGGGGGCTACATCGGCGGGAAGAAGGTGAGGAGCAGCCACTAAGGACGCATTCCAGTGAAGTGGAAAGGGGCTGTTGCAGCGATTTCTCTCTTATCATATTGTGCCCGATAACGTTTGCGTGCGTGCGTGTGTGTGTGTGCGTGTGCGCGTGTGCGTGTGTGTGTGTGTGTGTGTGTGTGTAGGAGTTGATCCAGTACCTGCGCTCCCACTCCCACAGTGCTGTCTACGCCACTGCCATGTCTCCCCCCGTGGTGGAGCAAATCATCACCTCCATCAAGTGCATCATGGGAGAGGATGGCACCACGCTAGGTGAGGAGAACCCCGCCCTCCATTTTTACCCCTCACAGCAAAAAGCCTTTATTGGATCCGGATTTCACAAGTTGTGAAATAAATACATTTTGGCTTTCTGATTTCATCTGATCAAAATTAGTTTTATTTAGTTTTTCCCCACAAGAGGGCGGTGTTAGCTCGAGTGCTGTAAGGGCTGCCTTTTAGAAATGGGCCTTGATGGTTGAAATGCCAAGTGGACTGATAGTAACAGAGACGTTCGTGTGAGGCCGTGTTGTTGACTTCCATTTAGAACATTTAATTAGGGACTGTGATCGTGTACATTACTTCATTGCTTTTGGAGCTTTGTTTTACTTTGTTTGGTATGGCTTCAAAACAGGCAAAAATACGCTTTTAACACTTACATACAGGAACACGTGTGCGCGCACACACACACACACACACACACACATTTTTAACACTAGAGTCACCCTCTGCCTTGAATCATCCCAGTCGTTTGGCTCCCATTCTCTCTTTTGATGAGAGGAAAAAAATGTCAAGTGGGAGTTTTTTTTCTTTCTTTCTCCCCTTCCTTTGCTCTGTTTTTCACCACTCGTTAAAGAAGAGTGACGTGTTCCGCAGACACTCTCTCACACACACACACACACACACACACACACACACACCTGTGAGCACACACACGCTAGCTTTCTTTCCAGGTAGAACAGTTAACTCAGAACCCAAACCTGGCAACAATTACCTGGAGGCCACAGTGATCGGCCCATTGGCGAGGCCCTTCGAACCCACACACACACCAACAGGCGTGCGCACACACCCACACACACAAACGCTCATACTCTCACATTTACATTGACAGCGTCCTACTTACTTGCACGAGGACAAAGACGCGCACACGTGCTCCTTCCCTTTTCCTCTCGCAAATCCAAGCTCGCCAAATATGGGAGCAATTATCCGAAAAGGGCCCTGCCGACGTTTCCCAAAGTGCCTATCTCCACCGCGGCGGGCGTGTGATGGGCCGATTCTGTTGCACTGATAGTGGGGAGATGTTGAAAGGCTGGCCTTTGATCACCTATTGAAGGGCCAGATGGTAAGGGGGGGGCGGGGGGGGGCAGTGCTGATGAAGTGGTCTCAGTGATCTGTCGTTGGACAATGAGTCAGGCGGGGGTCACGTGGCCCCAGATATCCTGTGTGCCCCCGCGGGCCCTTACACCCTGTAAAACCTTGCCTTCAGGGTGGTCCTCTCTCCCTCCGTGTGTGTGTGTGTGTGTGTGTGTGTGTGTGTGTGTGTGTGTGTGTGTGTGTGTGTGTGTGTGTGTGTGTGTGTGTGTGTGTGTGTGTGTGTGCAGAAATG
>JAVQJS010019744.1:0-10424 GCA_036024795.1 Galaxias rostratus | reverse complement strand
TCTCAGCGGATGTTTCACTGAGGAGAGCAAACCTGTTTGACACGTGAAGCGGAGAGGGGTGGTGCTCCAGTGGGTGAGCCTTAGCGTTAGCTTCATATCCCTATTAGAAATTATTCCAGCTAATATAATTTATTTAAAACAAGTTGAATATGTAGGCCCAAAAAATTCAATTCAAGTAGGTTATAAATTAACAATTTAAGTAAGAATAAATACAAATAAAAGAATGAAGAAAAAAAAATTATAAAACAAAATGTAACATTATATTAGACATTGCAGATTAACTTTGTGTGCTACTAATAATATGAATATTTTTTTTAATTATTTTTCAATAACATGCTTATATAGTCTATGAATAGAAGTTTAGCTGAACCCACTAGAACTAAGCTGTGTTGGGGTAGTTGGAGCTCAGCTTGTTCTTTCCGCAGTTACCTCTTCATTTGCCAGCTTTGTGAGAAAGTTGACACGAATGTTAATAAACCTGCAGAAACCCATGGCACAGGCTGTGTGGTCCTTTTCCGCCATTAGTGTGTTGGTAAATGTAGATTATGGTCAAAGCAATTTAGCCATTGCCAGCCACGGTTTCGCACTGCCGCAATAAGGTTTATTGTCTGTTTTGATGCAGGGGAGTTTTTTCTCGTCCAGTGACCACTCTTGGAAAAGCGATCGGTGAGGTTTAGTCAGACTGTCAGCAGTGTGGCTTTCTGGCATGAAAACGAGTCTCCAAACAGTGTGCAGAGTGCAGTTCCCAATTTCCGCTAACGTATTGCAGGGTCAGACATATAGGGTATCATGTTGACACTCGACCACAAGTCTGTTGTGGCAGAGAAGTGGTAGACATTCTTCAATTCCAGTCTGATGCTTTGCTACATTTGAAATGCCTTTTTAGGTACCACTGTTCTGGAAAAGTACTTTCTATCTGTGAGGACATACTGCTTGCCAAAGGCATGTAGCATGGATTTTAAGGCTGGCTCTTCAACAGTTTGAGATTGCACCATCTCCACAACCAAAGAGCAAGTCACATGGTCTGAAAGCGCTTGCCATTTGCTGCTTTCATGAGGGTACTTGATTGATTGACTTGTTCATTTGTCAAATGCATTGGTGACTCCCCAACTTTTGCATACGTTTGGTGTTGTTGCCGAGTCCAGCAAATACCAATGGATGATTCGTTCAAAGATCTTAAATTACAAGACTTTACTCTTGCAGCAAGTATTTTCTTGCCACAAGTCCAACACACTGCCTCATCCAAATTAGCTGGCTTCCCAATAACGCTTGGTTCAAAGCCAAAATGTATCCAAATAGGCGACCCAACATCTGGTTAGACCCAGATTAGACATGGTTTTAAACCGAATTAACAACATTGACAACACTGTGTGGAAAATTATTAAAGTTTTTTTGGGATAAAAAAAAAAAACAATAAAAAAAACAATTATGAGTTCAACCTGTGGTCATTCTTGTGACCGCAGTATTGAGCCCAACCCCACAGTGTGTATTATTATATTAATGCGGTAACCGACCCAGACCTAACTCCACTACTATGCTGATGCCCCTCAACTCTGCCTCAGTACTAAATCCTTCTGTCATCTTCCACCCCAGTCCTTTGCCAACTGCCTCCTTCATGTAAAGTCCTGGATGTGCTCTTTCTTTCTCAAACTCAATAGCAATAAACTACTCATGGTGGTGACCCCTAAGGCACAGCTCCCGGAGGTTTGGGACCATCTCTATTGACGGCTGCTCCATCTGCCCCTCCACTGAAGTCCATAGCCCGGGAGTCATTCTTGATTCCATTCTGTCATTTGAAACCCACTTCAAGTTTGTCACCAAACTGGCCCACTATCACCTCAAGAACGTCACTAAATTCCGTCCTTCCCTCTCCGACCCAGTGGTAGAAACACTAATTTATGCCTTCATCACCATCCACCTGGACTACTGTAACGGGGTCCTTTGTAAAACCCTGAATAGGCTCCAGTACATTCATTTCTCAACTGCAAAGTTTCTCACCCGCACCAAACCCTGGCTGCACATCACCCCTGTTCTCATGCACCTTCACTGGCTCCCAGTCAAGTTCTGTTTTACCTTCTTCTTCCTCACATATAAATCCCTTCACACCCTGGCCTCACAACATATCTCTGACCTAGTCCCCCACATCCCCTCCTGGAATCTCAAGTCTTTAACTAGGGAACTGCTCCCCATCCCTCACTCCTGGCTGTGGACATATGGGGGCAGAGCACTCAGTGTGGCTGCCCACACCATTTGGAACACCCTCCCACTTGAGATCAGGAATGCTGAGTTCCTGGACACACAAAAAAACTTCTTAAAACGTAAATGTTCTTTCGGACTTTTAGCTCCTCTTAACCACCTTTTATTGTTGTTGCCTACTGGTTTTAATATGCATTGTAAAGTGTTGTTGGGTTTTAGAAAGGCACTATATGAAAGTTGTTTTAACTCAGTCAAGGCATGAAATGCATCAGCGTATTGGGCCATAACGAGCCACCAGGAATAGGGAAAGATCTAACACCTAAGAGCAGATTGTGGGGTGCCTGCCGAATGTGATTCTAAAGGACGGCTAGATAGCACACGGTCAACTCATTAGAATGCAAAACCTAAATTCATCTGACTAACGAGTGATTTTGGTCTACAGGATGTGTTTCTGAGTGGTGTTTTTTTCTTATTTTTTAAATAGTCGGAAGGTGAGGAGGGGTGTTGGCATGGCATTCATGTTACTTGCATATGTATTGTGTCTGTCTAGCCCTGTCTTAGCCCCATGACCCATCTCATATTCTCATCTATCTCATGTCAATCCTAACAATGTCTTCTCTTCCTGTCCAATTAGAAATGAGTCGCCAGACTGCGACTGCGCTACCCACAGGAACCTCCAAGTGCCCACCCTCCCAGCGCGTCCCCACCTTATCGGGCACCACGGCCTCTAACAGCGACCTAGCAAGCCTGTTCGAGTGTCCCGTCTGCTTTGACTATGTCCTGCCACCCATCTTGCAGTGCCAGAGTGGCCACCTGGTGTGCTCCAACTGCCGGCCCAAACTTACCTGCTGCCCCACCTGTCGCGGCCCGCTCGGCTCTATCCGCAACCTGGCCATGGAGAAGGTGGCCAACTCTGTGCTCTTCCCCTGTAAGTATGCCTCTTCCGGCTGTGAGGTCACCCTGCCACACACAGACAAGGCGGAGCACGAGGAGCTGTGTGAGTTCAGGCCCTACTCTTGCCCGTGTCCCGGGGCTTCATGCAAGTGGCAGGGCTCACTGGACGCCGTCATGCCTCACCTGATGCACCAGCACAAGTCCATCACTACACTGCAAGGGGAAGACATTGTCTTCTTGGCTACAGACATCAATCTGCCTGGGGCAGTCGACTGGGTCATGATGCAGTCCTGCTTTGGCTTTCACTTCATGCTGGTGCTGGAGAAGCAGGAGAAATATGACGGCCACCAGCAGTTCTTCGCCATTGTACAACTGATTGGCACGCGCAAGCAGGCAGAAAACTTTGCCTACAGGCTGGAGCTGAATGGCCACCGGCGACGGCTGACATGGGAAGCCACGCCGCGCTCCATCCATGAGGGCATCGCCACCGCCATCATGAACAGCGACTGCCTGGTGTTTGACACGTCCATTGCACAGCTGTTTGCCGAGAACGGCAACCTGGGGATCAACGTCACCATCTCAATGTGCTGAGACGTCACTGGGCTTTATGGGTTCCACGAGGCCTGAGACTTTAGCAAAATGTTTGGACTGTCTCAAAGGACAGCCGTAGGCCACAGAAAGATATGCGTTGTCCCATCTGACCTTGTTTATTTTATGGCTCAAGCAAATAAATCTTGCTCCTTTTATTTGTTCAGTGACAATTGTTAAACTTACAGTTCTCCACAGGCAGGACAGACTATACTGAGATTATAGAGTTTATCTGTGGAGCAACAGATGGCCCGGGAAATAAACTCAAACACCTGTCATGAACACACGCTCAAATCCCCTTACAGGAACAAACACCTTTTGCCCTGTCCAGTTGTGATCTTTTTAGCCGTCCTGTTCACAGGAGAAGTTTGAAGGTGAGAGCGGGAGGTTGAGGACTAGATGTCTGAAACAAGATGTCGACAGGGAAGAATTTAGAAGATGAAATTGAGTGCATTTCGGTTGAGTCATGTTGACACTAATATTTTCTTTAGGAAGTTGTTTTATATTTTTTATTTAATTTAATTTTTTTCCTTCTTCGGAATAAGGTGCTTGTTTGTTGGGACACTTTATCAAGAGAGTGGGCTTGGCTGCAAGGACATATCCTCCAACCATCCGCTCTCACTTTCTTCTCTTTCTTGTTCATCTGTCTTAGCCTAAACCACTAAATAAATATCAAAATACTGGGGAGACAATTTCTACCATTATTACCATGTTATTATTGATATTAAACAGAAATTGTAATCCTCAATTTTTCGCAATGAATTTTAAAACAAATGAAAAGGAACAAACTGCGGAGAATCTAAAGTGTTTATAGCTAAAATTGTGTTGTTTTTCTATGAGTTAAGCTTTATTCTTTCATATTGTGAGTTTGATTGTTCTTGACGTTTGTCTATCTACCAGTCTGCTTTGTTCTGTTTTAATTAGGCCAAACGTCTCTCTATCAAGAGGCTTACAATTGATGCTAGTCCCCATAGCGTCACTTTCTGTTGTATTCTGTCATTAAATAAATCTATCTTTTTCATACCTGGCGCAGGTGTTTCCTGTGATTTCTGCTATGTATGAAATAAGTTAATCACAAATGACTATCATCACAAATCCTCATCACAGCCTTCTGTGTTCAACTAACTTTCTTCAAATGTTTTTCCTTTTGGGATTGATTATAAGAGTGAAATTCAAGTCAATTTGTGTAATAAATGTTCTGCCATTGAATGTTAGCAAAATGACATACCTAAATAATGCACGTGCCTGCTAGTTAGAATCCCAACATGCAACACTCCCTCATCAGGGAGATTCTATTAAGCGACATAAGACCAAAGCCTGGTTTATTTTTGATAAATATCCCTTTTATTGAAATATCAGTTTGATTACTGTGGCTTATTTGAAGGCCCACTCAGTTACCAAGATAGTTTATACCACTGGGACTGGCGCCTGGCCTCTAGTTGACTTAGTTTAGTTTGATTTGGCGGGAATTGTACGTCATCCCTATGCATATGTTGAAGATTACTGCATTCCAAAACTCAAAGAACTCCCTGAAGGTTTTCAACCACATTTCTAATCTTTTGTCACGTGAGCTCTGGCATTGATCTCAGGATATCAATTTTGAAGCTGTTTAATGTCCATTGCTACACTGGTTTTAGAACAGCATACTGAGTGAAACAAGGAAACAGAGAGGCCTGGCATTTTATCAACTGTAAGAGGGTAGCAATCAGCCAGAACGTTTGCTTTAAAACACTCCAATTTGCTCAGAGTCATGTTGACAATGATCTCCAAGAAGCACCAGGGGCTCAAGCTTTGTGTAAAACATGGTGGTGCTTTGTTTGAGATGATGGTCAGGGAACAATGTCTTTCTCAGATTAATATTTTTCTATCAAAACCTTTGAGTATGCAATTTGATAATGACTAATTTTAGGGGCAAAAATTTGTTTAATCATCTCCCTGAGTTTAAGACACAACTGCCACATTTTACTGTTTTCTTAGTGTGGCATCAATTAAGTACGCAAATTAAGTAAAGACCAAGTTTTTCACCACCTGCCTTACCCTAACGCGGTTTGTTATGAGAATCACTTCCTGCCTGTTTGAATAGAGACACAGACTTGTTTAACTCGTCACATGTGAAATGGTTTTCAACATTTACCAGATACATGATGGAAAGGGCCAAATCATGACACTACCCCAAACAAATCAAGGCCAATACATGGAGCGAGTCTACTGCATAAACTGAATTTTTTAAGAGAGCTCAAACTTGATTTCATCAACCGTACTTACACGGGTGGACAACTGCTCAACACACATTCTGTAATGATCAACCGTTCTTTTTAACCCAAGCATTAACGCTGATTTTAGAACTGTATCTCTGCCAATCAAGCAGTGTCTACACAAATGCTTGCTTAGGCAAAAATGTTCAGCCAAGATTGTCCCACAAAATTGCAATGAATGACCCTTTCACTGTACAGCCATTCCTGAAAACCTGATTCCTCTAAATCCTTAAGATTAACAATAAGATTTGAAAATGTTTTCTCCTGTCCAAAAAATAAATATGATCCTCCCTACAAAGTAACATGAATTGGATGGGATCAGTAGAAGAACGGTTAAGTGGCAGAATTTCTCCTGTTTTGTTTTCCCTGATCCTAGTGGATTTGCTACTTCAAATGTATCCTGATAGAGAATGAATGAGACTGATTTCAGCAGCGCGTTTTCTCTCAAATGTTTGCCATCTGTCACGTTCTCGATAACCTTTGCAACAGTGTTGTACATTTTGGACTGATTACTGTTCGCTGTGATACCTCTCTCTCACAGTGGACTACCCCAGGAGGGATGTCAATGTTTCCTTAAGAGGAACAT
Source organism: Galaxias rostratus (assembly GCA_036024795.1). Taxonomy (NCBI): domain Eukaryota; kingdom Metazoa; phylum Chordata; class Actinopteri; order Galaxiiformes; family Galaxiidae; genus Galaxias; species Galaxias rostratus. The sequence goes on along the minus strand of JAVQJS010019744.1, from coordinate 3,905 downwards.
ACTTTCAAAAACGTTCCTTGACATTAACATCTTGACATTAACATCAGAACACATACCTGGCTGGGCTCACATCATAGCAGAAGTCATTTTTATTTGAAAGCTTTTTTTTGTTTGGTACAATCTCAAGACTGTTACTGCTTTATACACTTAATTGTATAAAGTGAGGAAATTCTCTTGTGAGATTTCCTGAATTATTTGCTCTATCTCACTGTGCGGTATGTTTAACTTGTATAGTTATCTTTCCGCTTTGCAAAAACAGCACCATTTTACAGCTGTAAACTCTCTGAAATTATTGTATGATGCACTATTTACTGGATTTTAAGCCTGCATTTCCAAATCAAACTGGGCCGAGTTATTTAAAAAGGTCTCTTACCTTACACCTCTATGTCCTCAGCGGAAGGATTTGACAGTTTCATAATTTAGGACTTGGGCACATGCGACATGGACATTGTCCGTTTTAACTTCACTTTGCTGGTGTTCCAATACGGGCTGTTTGTTTCCGAGATAAATTAACTGAAAAGGATGACCTAACTAGAATTAACTAAATGTATATAAACAGCCTCTGAAAGGACAACACATTTCCATCTCTAATATGTAACTTTAGAAGATTACACAACACTTTTTTAAATTAAAATGTGGACTTAAGCAAAACTAGGTCTATTGGTAGGTAGGTAGGTAAGTGGGTCGGTGAAAACAAAATTGTTCTACAATTATTTTCCTTTTTGATGTTAGTAGTGTAGTTGCGTGGTTCAACTACTCAATCAGACAGAAGAAACTGTCAGAAAGCATGGCAAGGGTGCTGCTGCTTTAGAAACGACGTTAATGTGTCTCAAACTCTGCACCCGTGGGAAAATGCCTTAGTGTAAAATGGCTTAATTTCTTTATAGCCTAAATAAAAAAACATTTTTTTCTAAGAATTAAAACAAATTCAAACACCTTGCTACCGCACATTTTTTAATTGGCGCTCATAAAATAGGATACTCTTCTTTAAAATATATATATACATTTCTTGAAACTGTGACCAACAATATTTATAAAAACGTAGACAAAGGGTCATCGGAGAGTCACCATAAAACTATTGTGAAAAGTATTTCAAAGATTATAGCGTGTAGAAAATATTATCAGATCTGCCTCCTCCATCAACCTGACCGTCCCAGCAGTTCGTCTGTCGACCATGAGGTCACGAGACTTCAGCTGCTCCGCCCCACCTCTTTGGAACTCCCTCCCCCTTGACATCAGAAACCTGGACTTAATTTCCTCTCTCCAAATCCACCTCAAAACCCATTTGTTTAGGCTGGCTTACTGTCCCACGTAATGCTTTTTTTTTAATGCTCTATTGCAGGATCCATGCCTTTTTAATTGTATACTATTTTTTCTTATTTTATTTTTTGAAATTTTTTATGAGGATTGCTTTTTAAATTGTTGTACGGCGACCTTGAGTGCCTTGGAAGGCGCCTTATAAATTGAATGTATTATTATTATTTTTGTCAGGGTCGCTACACTATTTTACTGGCCAATATACACTTATTTACTGTACTATTTACAGAAAAGAACAACAGTGTACAAGACTACTATCTTACAGAAAATCCTCTTTGGTTTATAGACTAGCATTTTATTTCTGTCACCCTATATATACATTGGCAATGACAACACAGAAGAACCAGGCTACCACATGGTTTTGTTCTAAAATGAAACTGAATTAAATGGATATTTTTTTTAATTAATTTAATGAAAAGAATAATGAATAATAATAGGTTGAATAAACTAAGCAAAAATGAAATAGGATATATTATAATAATTCTACAAGATACAAAGAATTGACAATGAACAACTTGAGAGCAGAACCTACCTATCCACAAACATGTAATAACATTAAAGCCAAACCAAAACGGATATTGCTTACATAAAACCATTTAAGTTGAAGTGAAAATTGTCAGTTGTCTGCCATACAAAAAAACAGTTAGAATCTCATCAAGTGGTCTAAAAATGTGGGACCCTGCTCGAGCTTTATAGACACTATTTAAATCTATTTTCCTTATTTGCCAATTTCTGAGTTTGAGTAGTCCCAATCAGTCCAGAAATCACCTAATGAAGTTGTGTTAAGCTGCAATGCTAACGGTTTGACAGGATTAGTTTACTATATTACATCAAACTCATGTACCCTTGCTCACCTAGGCAAATGTTTCAGACATACCATAGGAATCAGATGACATCCAAAGTAGTGGATGTATACTATCAACTGCTAAGTTATGTAACAAAGTTAATTCCCGTGCCCCCAACACAGAAACAGACAATAAGTAGTTTGTGGTGAGAAGGAATGTTACTCTGCATCAGGAAAGCATTCACATCGCTTCACTGAAACTCTTGGCACCAACTTTATCTAAATATATTCTAATAGAAGATATTTTTTGTTAAAAGAAAGAGAGAATCCCAAAAGTAATTTTATGAATGGAATTTAATGAAATTCAACAGCATCCTCTTGTCTGGATGAGAATACATGACATAGGGACCCCATAAGCTGCAGGGTATATTTGACAAGTGTGAGAACCATCCTCCAATTAAAAGACATTTTAAGATGTTTCAATTTCAAGTTTTCTTCAGTTTTTTAAGAATTGCTCAGACTGTAGGCCAAGAGAGGTGTTGCAAATGCAGGGATATATTTTTGCTGAATTGGACGAATTTTCAATGTAATAATTTCATAAATTGATAAATTGATTAAGATAAAGGTGCAAAGGGTGGTCTGCAATTACACAATTCAAGATACAATAAGGGTTTGCAGTATTTGCACCTTGTGAACAGCTTTGTCTTACGTAGCATGTACATAATCACAAAAACCTGATTTGTGGACTGATGTAAAATCTTCCATGTACACAAATGTTTGTGTATATTCACAATGTCTGAAATAATTTAAAAGGTTTAACAGAACAAAATTACTAAAAAGATCAAGAACAATTTGGTGACAACAATGGATCATGCATTGCTAAAATGAGCAATGATTTTACACAAATCAGAAAGATCAGTGTGTTAACAGAAATCTGGAATACCAGACAAACTTCATTAATTGCATTTATTTTGGTGCTGAAAAGTTTTTGCATCTCAAAGCCTGTGTGAAAAGCAAAGTCAGCTTTTAGTATGAGTTGATGTGTATGTTGGTGTCACAGTCTGCTAGTCAGATGGGGGGCTGTGAGCGTGGTATGGACTCCAGGAAAGCCTCCATCGAAGGCTGCGTTCAACACCTCCTCTAGATTACTGGCCGTGAAAAAGTCTAGCTCTGCTCGGATGTTAGCTGGAATATCCTCCAGATTCTTCTCGTTACGTTTAGGAATGATGACACGTTTCACTCCTGCCCTATGAGCAGCCAAGACCTTGTCCTTAATCCCACCTACCTGGAAGTCAAATGTCATTTAACAGATGTTACCAAATGATAACCAACCAAATAATGACAATACTGTAAAAAGTGAAGGTTTGTGGATTCTTATTGTGTGTGTCTTACTGGCAGCACCAATCCTCTGAGCGTGATCTCTCCAGTCATGGCAACGTCTGACCTAACCAATCGTCCACTAAAAAGCGATGCTAGGCAGGTAACCATGGTTACGCCAGCGGAGGGACCATCCTTGGTAACCGCCCCCGCAGGAAAGTGAATGTGTATGTCTGTTCTCTCTAGAGGATTAGGGCCGCCCTCAACTACACATACACACAAAACACAGACACCCCAAGATAAAAAGAGTAAAGACAATTCATAGGGATATCCGAACAAAATTTGTATATTTCGTTTTACAGTCTTTACTGGCTTTTCGTTAGGTCAAATATTAATTGGAGTAATGAAAACATTCAGTACTAAAAAAAGTGAGACTCACACCTAAATTATTATTATTATTATTATTATTATTATTATTCATTGTATT
>JAVQJS010019685.1:0-10108 GCA_036024795.1 Galaxias rostratus | reverse complement strand
TCTGTCTCTCCTCCTCTCACTGTATCTCTCTCCTCTCTCTCACCCACACTCACAGTGTATCTCTCTCCTCTCTGTCTCTCCTCTCCTCTTCTCTCTCTGTATTTCTCTCTTCTGTTTCGTGTGTTGGTCTGGCTCTCTAGCCCCTGGCATTAGGAGCAGCATATGAGCTCTCTGACTCTGGAGCAGAGCAGGATGTGCTGCAGCAGTAATGCAACTGCTGCTCCCTCTCTCTCTCTCTACACACACACACACACACACACACACACACACAGGGCCAGGGCCGAGAGTTTCTGTGTCAGGACTGTGAGGTTAGTGCAGGACAGCCTCTGAGTCAGGCCGCTGGCAGATTGCCGAGGCCCCCTCCTCCAAGCCCTACTATCCACCTAGTCACGCTGTAATGACCTTATTTATCCCCCATTCAGATCGCATTCTCACCTTGGTGTTTGTGTGACTAAAGGCCGGTAGCTGCTACCCAGTAAGAGTCACACACACACACATATATATATATATATAATGTTAGTTTTGTCCATCCTTTGCAGCAACTCTCAAGCTCCACTTGGTTGGATGGAAAGCGTCGGTGCACAGCCATTTTCAGATCTCTCCAGAGACGTTGAATCGTATTCAAATCTGGGCTCTGACTGGCTCACTCAAGGACATTCACAGAGTTGTCCTGAAGCTACTCCTTTGATATATTGGCTGTGCTTAGGGCTGTTGTCTTGCTGGAAGATGAACCGTCACCCCAGTCTGAGGTCAATAGCGCTCTGGAGCAGGTTTTCATCCAGGATGTCTTTATACACTGCTGCATTCATCTTTCCCTTTATCCTGACAGGACCCAGTTCCTTCCACTGAAAAACATCACCACAGCATTATGCTGTCACCACCATGCTTCACTGTAGGGACGGTGTTAGCCTGGTGACGAGCGGTGGCTGGTTTCCTCCAAATTTGACGCTTGGCATTCAAGCCAAAAAATTAAATCTTTGTCTCCTCAGACAAGATCATTTTGCTTCTCAGAATCTTTCAGGTGGATTTTGACAAACTCCAGATGGGCTGCCATGGGACTTTTACTAAGGAGTGGCTTATATCTGGCCACTTTACCATACAGGCCTTATTGGTGGATTGATGCAGAGATGGTTGTCTTTCTGGAAGGTTTTCTTTCCAGAGAGGAACGCTGGAGCTCTGACACAGTGACCATCGTGACCTCCCTGACTAAGGCCTTTCTCCCGATCGCTCAGTTTAGACGGTCGGACAGTTCTAAGAAGAGGCCTGGTGGTTCCAAACTTCTTCTATTTATAGTCGATGGAGGCAACTGTGCTCATGAGGACCTTTAAAGCAGCAGACATTTTTCTGCACCCTTCCCCAGATTTGTGCCTTTCTTCCTTTGACTTCACGTTTGGTTTGTACTCTGACATGCATTGTCAACTGTGGGACCTTTTAGACAGGTGTGTGACTTTCCAAATCATGTCCAATCAACTGAATTTACCACAGGTGGACTCCAATTAAGCTGTAGAAACATCTCCAGTATTAACAGTGGAAACAGGATGCGCCTTCCTTAGCAAAATTTTTGACCTTCGTGGCAATGGTTAAAAAAAAAACCTTTTTTCACACTGTCATTATGGTATACTTTTTTTTTATTTTTTATTTTGGAATAAGGCCGTAACGAAACAAAACGTGTATAAAGTGAAGCGCTGTGAATACTTTCCGGATACACTGTATATAAACGAATATGTATTCCTGCTCAGTCAGAGTCACAGTTATGTAGTATGTATACTAATATGTATTCCTGATCAGTCAGAGTCACAGATATGTAGAATGTATACTAATATGTATTCCTGCTCAGCTAGAGTCACAGATACTAATATCTATTCCTGCTCAGTCAGTCACACATATATAGTTTGTATACTAATATGTATTCCTGCTCAGTCACAGATATGTAGTATGTATACTAATATGTATTCCTGCCTGTGTCTCTGTTCCTCCACAGTTTTCGAGCTCATGCCGAAAGGGTGAGTACAGCAGTGTGTTTTTTCCCCCATCAATAATTGAACCCCAGCCCCTGTTTTTTCCCCTCTCTCCCTCACCTACCTCCCTTCTCCGTTTTCTTCTTTCTCTCCATCTCTCCGTCACTGCCTGAGATACATTTGTCATAGGCTTGTCCTTTTTATCCCCCTACTCCTAATGGTTCTGCACCGTAACCTGCCTGCTCCTCTCTTCCACCCTTCTTTTCTCTGTCTGTCTGTCTGTCTGTCTCTCTCTCTCTCTCTCTCTCTCTCTCTCTCTCTCTCTCTCTCTCTCTCTCTCTCTCTCTCATTCTCTCTGATTTATGACTGGCCATTGAGAGGGTAGCTAATTTAATGCAGTGGATGTTTTTAAGCCGGGGAGGACTGGATTATGTTAACCATTTTGTTCCCTTCCGTTTCGCTGGGAAAACACTTAGATCTAAAAGCTGTGGGGTCAAAAATACAGAGATAAAAAAAGAAATAGCTGACATTTTTGGAGAAGGAAATGGGAGTTGTCACAGTTTTATCTGGCGATTTTTTTTTTCTCCCTCTGGAAGGGAGGGGAAGCCATTATTCGATGGCCCGAGGCCTGACCCCATGGATGACAGAGAGAGGGAAAGAGGCTGGCTGCTCGCTCGACATAATTGCAAACGGGCTAGTTCTGCTGCAGAGACAGAGCACAGCTTCACCTTTTGTTTCGTTGAGTTAAACTTCTCCCAGAACGGCCTTTAAGATGAGTTCATAAGACAGGAGGTGATGCCCGATAAAGAGTTGCTAACGGCTGAGCTTTCCAAAGCTTTGAGACGCCCAGAGTGGGTTGTGGAAGGCAGTCACGTGCCCACTAAATGCCTCACTCATCAGAGGGGATTTGAAGCCGTTTAGGTTCTGGTGGCTCAGTGTGCCAGTGCTGATTTGACACGGGGCTGCTCTCCTCGTGAAGCAAAGTGCTGGCATAGTAGGAGGAAACCATGCCTAGAGGCTACAGCTGTACAGAGACTAACATGGTGTACATCAACTTTCAACCATGCAGATATGAAAGTAGTCTAATGAACATTCAGCTATGCAGAGACTCGACTGTATATAGTTAGTGTCATGGGCATATGTTTGTGACTAATAGTGGTGATAATGCCAAATATAATTTAATCATTTAAAGTCTCTGTCTTGAAAGATGCTTGCAGGTTAATGTGTGTGTGTGTGTGTGTGCGTGTGCGTGTGCGTGTGTGTGTGTGTGTGTGTGTCCAGGCCAGTGATGGAGGTCCCTACAGACAGCCCCTTCACAGAGGAGCAGACCAGGGTCTACTTCAGGGACATCGTCCTGGGTATTGAGTACTGTGAGTAGTCTCCATACAATGCAAAGCATGCTGCTTCACCATAGGCTACACATTTCTGTGGAGCCATATCAATGTCTCTTATCCTAGTTAAAAGCAAACCTCTCTTTATCAACAGCGAACAGGTCCGGGCTGTGGACGTGTCGTCTCTTAATAGTGTCAGTGACCCATTGATGCTTTAAATCTTTCCGTGTCCTTATTGGCTCTCTGATATTCCCTCTATCTTATGAGCTCAGGCTATTTCCCGGGTTGACGGCGGTCAGTCTGAGTAAACGGTTTTCACTAGGCAGGACTCTTTCTCTGGGGTTTTCCACGAGGGAGGACGGAGCCTGTTGTGTGACAGTGGTGTCAACCTCCCCTCTCTCCGAGGATTTCTCTCCCATTCCCCCTTTATCAGGCCCAAAGACTATTTTCCTCTCGAGCGGTACTTTGGTTTAACCCCCGGCGGCTCCACAGTCAACCACCGGACTAGTCGGAGCATCGCCTCTGCGGACGAGTTCTTGAGGGGGGGTGTCTTGTCAGGCCGTTGTTTTGCTGCCAGGCCACAGTCGCTGAAGAAGTCGCCGGCGTGAAATCCTTTTGTTAATGGAGAGTGTGTGTGGGAGTAGCGCGGCTAATCCGAACAAGACTGTGATTAGAGCACGGTGAAAGGGCCCTCTTTGATTGCGCTGCAGGCGAAGCACAGCCTTCCGTGGGAGCTCTGCCGTTAACATTAACCTGGCGAGCCCTAATCCTCTCAGAGAGTAACTAAATGAAAGGGGGCAACCTAGTGAATGCATTTAGGTTAAGCCTTAGGAGGACTTTTAGAACAAGCAGGCATGGATTCCAGAAGATGTATTACTAATCCCTTTTGGAAGCCTTTTAGCTTATGCATGGCCTCAGGCCCAACCACACTAGACGTTTCTTTTTACAAGCATGCCCATCGATATTCCCTCTTCTGTCACTCCTCTTCCTCAGTGCACTACCAAAAGATTGTCCACCGAGACATCAAGCCGTCCAACCTGTTGCTGGGAGACGACGGCCATGTCAAGATTGCTGACTTTGGGGTCAGCAACCAGTTTGAAGGCAATGATGCCTTGCTCTCCAGCACGGCTGGCACCCCGGCCTTCATGGCCCCGGAGACGCTGTCGGACAACCGCAAGAGCTTCAGTGGCAAGGTGGGCTCACTCGTGTGTGTGTTTGTGTGTGTGTGTGTGCGTGCGTGCGCACGCTCACATCTGGCTTCAAGTTTAGTCGTGCACATGCAAATCCTCCAATTGTTTCATTAAGGGGCAAACACTGCAATTCCGTCCTTCAGGTCACTAGAAGCCACATCCTCTTATCTTCCATGCTAATTCTAGGGACACCACAGTACCGTGAAGGGCTTCCAGTGCACCTGAGGTTCTCTCTCTCTCTCTCTCTCTCTCTCTCTCTCTCTCTCTCTCTCTTTCTGTGTGTGGGGGGGGGGGCTGCTGTGCTCATCGTGCACCAAGGGGCACAGTCGGGAGCCAAAGCAGAGGTGAACCGAGAGAGCGGTGGATTGTTTAGGACCATCCCCTCTCCGGTTTAATTCTCCCAAATCCACTCCAGAGAGAAGCGGATCCCAAACCCGCTGTGCATTCAACTATGCCGTGCGTGTGTGTGCGCGCGTGCGCGTGCCAGTGATCGAGGACAGAGCTATGTTTGCTGCTGTCATCTGATCAACCTGTTGCTGGCTGTGTGTTTGCAGGCGCTGGACGTGTGGGCCATGGGAGTGACTCTCTACTGCTTTGTGTTTGGGAAGGTAAGTCTGTCTCCACCTTCTGTCCCCTGATGTAGACACAGCAGGACAGTACTCACTCAGGAGGAAGCTCCATCTTCTGTCCCTCAACATAGACACAGCAGGGCACTATTGCTCAGATGGGGGTAGAAGAGGTTGTGTTAGGAGCTGCAGTGTTTAAATAGCTGGTGGGACTACGGGGGCAAGATGGGTTGGTGTACAGACAGAGGCTAACTGAACTGTTTACTAGACCACTGTAGCCACTGTACTTTGGATTTTGGTTGGTCATGGTTCCTCCTGCTGTCCAACCACGTTAAAAGTTTCATACGATTAGTAGCTGGGGGATTTCAATGAATGCTAATGTATATGGAGACACACACTTGCTTAAGTTATGGAGACTCCATCTTTTACCCCTGCATGTTTTTTCCAATCATTTTTTTTCCTCCTCTTCTTGCAGTGTCCATTTTTTGATGAGTACATCCTGGCCTTGCACAATAAGATCCGGAGTAAATGCGTGGAGTTTCCCGAATCGTAAGTCTGATCCTTTCTTTCTCTATCAACCCCTCTTCCTCCAACCCAAAAAAACAAGCCTGGGCTACTGTTTTTCTTTTCTGCCCTGATCCAGTTTCATAGCCTGAAGTGCTGTCCTCCATATCTGTGCTAGTGTAATGAGATAACCGCCGGAAAGAAAAATGTGACTCCAGCGCCAGTCGCATCTCGTTCGCCCCGAGACATACATGTTCCCTGGCATTCGCCGCGACCTCTCTCTCCTCTCTCGCCTCGGAAGGGAAGACTGAAACGTGTGTGTCTGGCGTGTGGAGGAGACACTCGCCCGGCCCAGCCCACGTCTCGGCCTCGTCGACCGACAGACGCTGCAGCGCGCTCTCCCCGCTCACCCACTCGAGACGGGCGGGCAAACTACGAAGACGCCATGTACCAAAACACACACTTGGGTGTGCGGAGAGAGACGGAGAGGATTCTGAAGAGTGGCAGCCCGAGCGTCCTTTAGTGCAGGCTGTCACACGGCTGATAAAAGACTCCCCCGCTCTCCCTGGCGCGCCTCTCTCTGACACTTAGCGTCTCCGTGCAACGGTGAGCACGCTTCACACTCCCAGCAGGCTGTCAGAGCAGGAGGCAAGGGCTCCTCTCCACTGTCCCGGTGGCTGTTCCTGATGCTGCGGCTGCTGCCGAGGCCGGGATCCGACCTGGGACCATGTGTCCTGCTTTGGAGTGCGGTGGACTGGGGGGTGTCTTCTCGTTTCACTCTCGGCTGAGTGGTGATTGGCAGAGCGGGCCGGTCTCCCGAGGGCCCGAGCTCTGACTGACTGAGCCTTTAACACGCGTTACCTTCAGACGCCCTATTTATCACAGAGGAGGTTGGGTTGTGTGTTGTCTAGTGATGTTCACTGTCTTTGGCATGGCATGCAGTCCAACTTTCTTCATCGCAGTTTTTCGTGTGTGTGTGTCTGTGTGTGTCTGTGTGTGTCTGTAACCAGGCCGGAGATCAGTGAGGAACTGAAGACTCTGATCCTGAGGATGTTGGATAAGAATCCAGACAACAGGATCACCCTCCCGGAAATCAAGGTTGGGAGAACGGTGGGAGGGAGGCAAACAGGGGGAAAGGGAACAGGCTGCACCCTGGGAAATGTTCCCCTGTGCTCGTAGTGACGCTGAAAGTTGGTCTTCTACTGCCCTGAGGGTTAAACCTGACACCAAAAACTCAATACGTGTTCATACCAATGGTGTCGCTACCGCCCATGCTATAGACACGCAACACTCTGTCTGCTCCGCCTTTGTCTGATTGACGTCAGGCTTCGGCCTGGTTCGGAGTTTGCTCCTCCACGCCCACTAGGGAAGCGGCCCCGTTTCCACTGGAAAGGACAGCCTGCCCTGCGCGTCCTGTCAGCAGCTCCCCCATGCGCAGAGGTGACCAGGGGCCCCGGGCTGGGGCTCATTAAGCCGGGCCATGGGCGTCAGCAGCAGGACTCTGCCTGTCACTGCCGTCCCCCGTGGCCCGGCCGGTGAGCTCCCCCAGGAGCAGACGGCTCTGCTTGGGTGGCATGTCCTGCCAGGTCCGCGTAGGGTCTCCACCAGGAGGGGGAGGAGCTTACAGAATAGCTCCCTCTCCAGAGGCCCCAGCGTGTGCTGGTTGGGCGGGATCTAATTAGAGGAGCAAAGACCGACACACGCACACACACACACACACACACACACACACACAGCATGTGTCAGCGGATAGGAACGTAAACAACCCTTCCATCTCTGCTTGTGCGGTGGAAAGCCGTGACATGTGGGTGTGCTCTTTGTCCCCCGACACTGGCCTCAGAGGACAGGCTGAAAAGGCGCTGACACCAGAGAGGCAGGCTTAACCACGGGTCCTCTGGAGCACAACAGCACCTCTCTCTGTTCTGAGACGTGTGTGTGTGTGTGTGTGTGTGCTTGTGTGCGTGTGCGTGCGCGTGTGTGTTCAGATGGACATGTGGTTGACCCAGGAGGGCAGTGACCCGTTGCCCCTGGAGGAGGAGCACTGCACAGTGGTGGAGGTGACTGAGGAGGAGGTGCAGAACTCGGTCAAGTTCATCCCCAGCCTCTCCGCTGTGGTAAGCCCAGACACAGCCTGTTAGTGGATCTGTTCTCTGTGTACGTGCGGGCTTGCATGCGTGTGCCATGTGTTTATCGTGTGCACAAGGGCGGGAAACTCATGCCATTTAAGTGTTGACCAGCTAGCAATGTATGCAACCTGTGTGTGTTTGCATTTATTTACTGTGTGTGGGTGTGGGTGTGCGTGCGTCTTTGTTTCAGATTCTGGTGAAGTCCATGTTGAGGAAGCGCTCCTTCAGTAATCCATTTGAGTGCCCGCGGAGTCGAGAGGAAAGGTCCATGTCTGCGCCTGGCAACCTCCTCATGTAAGACACGTTAACAAGACCTGGACAGCTCGCGAGCCAATCATCCCTGGTTAATTCAAATCCACATTGTTTATGAGGCCCACCCTTCAGAACCACGCACCCCCAGTCTCAACAACCCCCCCTCCCCTCCCCTCCTCTCCCCCTCATCTAATTCTGACCCTGGCTGTAGTTCATAACTCACTGCTCTCCCAGGAAACCGTTATACCCAGTTAAACTCCTTTTTCCGTAGTGGGGTATGACTATTTGCGTTGCCATAGTACCGTAATTCACTGACATTTTCTTTATGCGTGCGTGTGTTTGTGTTTCTATATTTCTATAATTGTCTCATGAATTTATGCATGGCTTAAAATAGACCAAACTCTCAGTCAAACCCCCTGATATGGGTCATTTATTGATTGAAATACACATCCTAATCCTCCCACGGAAAAATAATCCTTACAAGGGGATGGTGTGTGTAGCTTTCCAAGACAATGTCATCCTGTGTGTGTGTGTGTGTGTGTGTGTGTGTGTGTGTGTGTGTGTGTGTGTGTGTGTGTGTCTGTCTGTGTGTGTCTGTGTGTGTGTGTGTGTGTTACAGACCACCCCGGTGGCTATGTGCAGAGACAACAGTGGTGGTCTCCTCCGTAAACAGGTTTACCTGCTCTGGCAAAATAAGCCTAGAGGTCACGCCCCTCTCAGTGACGTTCTCCCCCTGACCTTTGACCCTTACGGGACTGCTGCCTCAGATTCAACTCTGAATCAACAACTCTTCAACTGTCAGTCAACTCTGAATCAGCTACTCTTCAACTGTCAATCAACTCTGAATCAGCTACTCTCCAACTGTCAATCTACTGAATCAGATACTCTTCAACTGTCAATCATCTCTTAATCTTCAACTGTCAATCAACCCTGAATCAGCTACTTTTCAACTGTCAATCAACTCTGAATCAGCTACTTTTCAACTGTCAATCAACTCTGAATCAGCTACTCTTCAACTGTCAATCAACTCTGAATCAGCTACTCTTCAACTGTCAATCCAACTCTGAATCACCTACTCTTCAACAGTCAATCAACTCTGAATCAGATACTCTTCAACTGTCAGTCCAACTCTGAATCAGCTACTCTTCAACTGTCAATCAACTCTGAATCAGCTACTCTTCAACTCTGAATCAGATACTCTTCAACTGTCAATCCAACTCTGAATCAGCTACTCTTCAACTGTCAATCAACTCTGGATCAGATACTCTTCAACTGTCAATCAACTCTGAATCAGATACTCTTCAACTGTCAATCAACTCTGAATCAGCTACGCCCCTTTAAGTCAGAGTGTCTTTGATTCTTTTTAGACTTTGGTTTCTATTTAAACTATTATTTGATTGAACTCTCGCCGCTCTTAGGTGTGGGACGAGTTCAAAGGGTGATGCAGAACTGATGTCACATTGCTGCTTCCTAACCATGATGACCTCTGACCTCACCGATCCCCATAGGACTTTTCCACCACTATTCCTGTGTGCTGAAACTGTGCGGCTCTAGTGTATGTACATCTAAGTATAATATGAACAAAAATTAAACAACAACAGGGAAATAGATCTTCATCTCAAAAATGTTTTTATTAAATAAAACTCATCCATAACACAATATATCATTTTAATAAGAAGAATAAAAAACGGCTATATAAACAAATCTACATTCAATATGTACATGTGTTGGCCTCAGAGCCCAGCTGAAAATGTTTCAAAGTGTTTCATGGCTTCTTATAGAGTGCTATTTCGTTGTTCGGCTACTAAAAGAAAAAAATATTTACAAATCTATCGTATCATCATCTCAAAATATAAAATGCATAGTATATAAATAGGATATATCTCTCATCTACATCAGTCCATCTGTACACATTGTGTTACCCAGCAGACTGTGTTGTAGTTTCGCCAGGGCTGCTGGGAGATTGTGTTTCTTCTCCACCTCCTGACAAGTCAACAGGAGACCATGAACAGGCACCCCATACACACATCTTCCAAATATACCCCCTCCCACCTTCATCTCTCTGGGCTAAGTGTGTAACCCCTCCTCCCCCAGTCTCTGGGTTAGGTGTGTGTGACCCCCCAGTCTCTAGGTGTGTGTGTGACCCCCCCCCCCAGTCTCTGGGTTAGGTGTGTGTGACCC
>JAVQJS010019680.1:0-20749 GCA_036024795.1 Galaxias rostratus | reverse complement strand
AACGCCGACCCAGCTCGCCTGTCCTTTACGCCTCATAAATCGTCTTTCAGGGCATCAATGTAGGGGCTATTGATCTGCAAAAGACAAACACACCCCCTCAGGCCCTGGAGGCCGCCGCCCGCCTCCATCGAGGATGTCCCCGCGTGATCGCTCCCCTCTCCCTGCTGTATTCAATTCACTTCTCTCACTCACTCTCTCTCCCTCGTTCCTCTCTCTCCCTCGCTCCCTCTTTGTTTCTCTCTCTCCCTCGGACGTGAAGGATGTCTACATAGCCCCGCTCTGTTTGCCTCTTTTCATCCTGGCTAACCCTTCCGGCATCCCCGACAGAGGAGCACATCTCCAGGGGACGGGAAGGGAAGCGGGTCTCCCCTCTGCCTCCGTCTCTCTCCTCTCCACCTGTAATGGGACTGCTTGTAGCGGGTGAGTCGGAGTGTCAGTCAGACAGGGCTGGTGAGTCGGGGTGCCAGTCAGACAGGCAGGCTGAATCAGGCAGTGTGTCGGCTGGGTTAAACGGAACACCGTCCACTGTATATCGGGCCCATCAGCTGTCACAAAGCTCCCGGACGTTGAAGGAGATTAAATCAAAGCCCCCGGCTCTTTTGCGCCTAAGCAACCAGCCTTGTTTATCAATCACGAGGCGGCTCCTTCCCTCCTCATCGCTGCCTGGCTGCATGGAGGATGCCTGATTTCCCCGGAGGGCCTCAAATCTGCCGGGGGGGTTGGGTCTGTTGTCTCCTCTACCTTGTTACTAGCTACATATGTACCGGCAGACTCATTCCCAAGCACTCGCTTAGCACTCAAATCCCTCCTCAACCCTGCAGGTTTTCATGGGCGCATCAGTGAGTGGGCACGGAGAGCTCACGTGCACCGCGGCCAGTCGTTTCCCAGGGTGCCCTCGCCGTCTCTGCCTCCCACCACCATGTTGGCTCTCAGTCCGTCTTCCCATGCCTGGGTTTCCTCCTGTGAGAGCAGCTGTGGGAGGCCGCCTCTGCCAGCGCCAGGGAGCTTTGGCTCCTCAGTGCCCCAGAGGAGGTGGAGGAGGAGGTAGGGGAGGTGGAGGATGGGGAAGAGCAGGAGGAAGAGGTTAGCCCATCGCCAGGTGTGGCCTGGGTTCCTCAGAGACCAACACTGGCATGTTTTTTTTCCACTGCACCCCGAGTCTTAATTACCCGAATTCCACTGGTTATTTAGGTAGTAACTCGTGCCGGCTGTTTCCTTCCTCTTTACTGCCAGGATTTTAATGAGTTGCTAATTAAAAGGTAGCTGACAGACCGCACCCCCTCAGGACCTCCATCTTAGGTTTCAGAGGGGATGCCGCGGCGACCAGCTACTGTGTCCTTGGTCGCTGTTGCCGTGAGAGCCCACCGCAGCCTCTGAAGTAGGCAGGCGTGGAGTCCTGATTAAATCAGCAGATTATCTGTCAGTGTCGGTCCCCGTTGTGTCTTTGTTCCAGTTTGCTTCTGGTGGGGAAGAGGGAAAACAACAAGGGCAGCTGCGACGGCATCTTTCTTCCACTTCCCTCTAAAGACATTGTAAGTGCCTCTGAAAACACTTCAAGGAAAAGCGCAAGGAATTTGTCGTTTCCTCTTTTTTTCCCCCCGCCTCACTATCAGCTCGCCACCGCGAGCTAGAGGTGCTTTTCCTCGGGGACTGAATGGCTTCAGACGTTTTGATACACGCAAAGCTTCGGGGACGAATGGGCATCCTCGTTTGGTGTATGTTCCAGTTCCAGGACATCCAAGCCGCAAGCCCGTGCCGTCAGGCTGTATTTCAGCCTGGCCCGCGCGGGCTGACTGCTAAGACCGCTAACGGTTGGCTAGCGGGGCTAAAGGTCAAGCCGTGCTGGACAGGCCTCCTCTGGGTGGATGAGTTACATCCGTCCCTTTCATTAGGCCGCTCAAGCGTGTCAGCGGTCTTGCCGTGCAGATCACCACTGACTTATTATGCATGCGCTAGGCCGGCGACATTGATCTACTGCGGCTTGGATTTATGAGGGCTGTGAGGCGGTTTGCGAGCACGAGAGGGACACTTGTTGCTCCTTTGTGCTCCCCTCAAACAGCCCGTGCTTCCTTTTGTTCTTGGCCAGTCGAACTCAGAGGAGGGGAAGTGCGGCAGCGCTACCAGAGGTTAGCATTAGCGGGGACTAGTGCCGCGCTCATCCATCAAAGGGGGAGTTAGGCTTAAAGCCCTCGCCGCTAAAGCTACCTGTTCCCTGGCGGATCACCTTCTAAGTCGCTCGATGTCGCCTTTACTCGCCCCCCTGGTGAATGGTGCTTCTCACCCAAGGTGCCCGATCCAATTCCATACGTGATAAAATTCTTGTTCCATATCGGCGCTTTGAATCTACTGTGCAAGTCGCCGAAAGTCAATTGGATCGTTTACTCTCAGTCTCCTCTGTCCCGTGGCGCTCGTTTCTGCTTGGTAGAAGTTCTAATGAATCGCTGGCACGGCTCACGTCCAGGCAGGAAGCACTGATACTGGAATGCACTTTGATGCCAGGTGGTGAATTGCTCGTTGAAAAAGAAAAATGAGGCCTGGATATGATTGGCCTGAACAGAAAGTTATCCAGCTGCATCAACAACTAGAGAGCATTAAAATGGATACGGAGAGCGGTTTATTTTTTCCCCCCTGATTTAATAGACCCCTCATTGCACAATCTTGCGTCGGTATGCACTATAACAATGCATGAATCTATTAAACTGGTTCTTGTAGGGAAAGCAGGAATGAATAAGCACGTAGAAGTCAATGTCTCATCTTGACTTCAGCTGTTTTTAAACTGTAGTTATGATCATTAGGGCATAACATACAATAATCTGTTAATAATGGTAAATTTTTAGCGCAGACCTAAAGAAACCTTGAAGCCATGTGAGGTAGGTCTAACACTGAAATGGTGTCAACGACTACTACACCACAAAGGAATGTATAGATAGGAACATTCCTCTTTCCATGAAAGAGAAAGAGAGGACGGCTGTGGCTAATGACGGTTTTTAAAAGCCTGCCTGTCAGGGCGCTACAAGGCGGACACGATGGCCCCACTGACCGAGGCGAAGCCACTTCATTTGCTAATTATCTGAATGGCCTGGGCCACTTACTGCTTCCTGAAAACACAGCCCACTCCGGCAAGGTCTCGGCCCCCAGCTGTCTAATGAGGTCCTGCGAGGGCTTCCAGCACCTACCCCACGGGGCTGTGCCGCCTCCGCGTACTCCCCCCCCCCCCTCATCCCCCCCCGACGCCCATTGGGAACGTTGCCGTCGCTTTCCCATTTTGACGGGCACATCAAAATGCATCACGAGCTACCGCTCAGTGGGACGAAGAAACAACTGTCAACCAGCGACAGCTGCGAGGTTGCTGCCGGTGCGGGACTGCCCTCCGCCGATCAACTTCCAGGAACAGGGTCAGGCCGAATGAGATTTGGATGAGGTTTCTTAACAGTTGGCGGTGGCTCTCAGATCTCATAAGTTTGGAATGCGGGGAAAACAACATGTCTGGAAATGGAAATGAAGCCTAATGAAATGGGGCCGTGGGGATTGGCTCGGGATGAGATGAGTGGCGAAGTGAAGTTTGTGCGACGGGACAGTTGATGGGATGGGAGACGAGGAGAAAAACAAGTGGAGACCAAAACACTGAGGCGTGGGATTTCTTTTTTTTTGGCACACTACTAGTTTGCTTTGTTTTTTTTCAGTTTCTTTTTGCTCTCACATTTCTCAACGCACACATCTCCGTCTCCCTCTTTTGTCTCAGTCATGCACACGCATAAGTACCTCGCCGTATCACTCCATCTCTTTCACACACACATACACACACACACACACACGAGCGTTAACTTTCTTTGTCACGCACACACACACGCACACGTCCAGTCGAGCCGAGCAGAGCACTCTCACGGATTGGCCTTGGGTCCCACCCATCAGGGACAATTAAACCCAGTGATCTGTGACACAAGCACCACTCCACATCACTGGTCTCTTTTCCGGAGTATTCCACCGGCAGCCACTCCGGGGCTCGGAGACCAGGGAAGCAGGCAAATCAAAAGCAGCCAGGGATCCACAGCGGCTCGCGAGGTCCGTTCTCCCCCTACCTCGGCGCCCTCAGCCATCTCATCCTTACAAAGGCACACAAATTAATTTCAACAGCCTCCTCTAGATCACATTAAGAAAAAGAAGGAAAAAAGGCGCACCACCTCCTTTCATGCCCTTGCGTAACCGGTGAAACAAACGGGTTGGAATGGAACAAGGAGCTGTGTGCTACTGTTCCCTCGCTCCTTTAATTAGGAGTCGGGGTTCTTAGAGAGGAGGCTCTTGAACGCGGGAATGAAAAACAGAATAAGTCCCACGATGCACCTGGGTATGATAAGGAGGAGTGGCAGCGGCGTTAGATCTTCCTTGCACCTGTTGCTAACCCCCCCACCACCCCCTCCTCAATCTGCTCCATCATATCCCAATCACCCAGAGCAGACACACTGACATGGCTTCAAATCAACTAATTTGCTGCTCATTTTTCCCCTTTCCCAACAGACTCGTTTGGGATGGTGTCTGCCCAACAGGACTGGATTCACACCAATCGGTTCACAGTCAATTAAGCAAATCACGATGCCTGTTGCCGAGCAGAAAACAAATGCGTGTGCAGATCATCGCCGCCCTTTTAACACCATTTGCACAACTTTGCCTCCAAATCGGATCCATGAGCTGGTTACCGCGGCATGGTGGAGGAGAGAGAGGTACCCCGGAGAGGATTGGGCTTGCATAACAGTCCGTTAGTTATGAAAAGCCCAGTGCGCGTGGGCGGACTGCGTTTTGTCAAGTGCAAACATTTCACAGTAGCCTTGACAGGCAGTTCTGGTAGGGTCAATGCCAAAGTGAACTCACCGTCAACACCCACGGCAGCTTTACACAGCTCTCTCTCTCTCTCTCACACACACACACACACCCACACACACCCTCACAAACATACACACACACACACACACACACCTGCACACACTGCAGCACTTATATCAAACATGCACACACAGGTGGGCACACACTCATACTGCAGCACTTCAATGAAACATAGACATTAAGGTGGACCATGCACTCAAACGTAGGCGCCTCACGCGAACCACGACAGAGCCAGGAAAGCGTCTCGGAACATAAAAACCCTTTTACACACAATGTCTCAGTGGTGCAAGGACAGCCTAATACTGCATTGTGCTTTACGTCTCCCTCCCATCTCCACCACAGCAGAAGAATCACTCGAGTCACAAACTTTAGTTTTTCAGAGAGGAAGGACCTTGGGAAGCCAACCTGGCAATTTTCGAGCTGCCTAATGGTGCAGCCTCTGACACTGCGGTGGGCTGGTGCGCATGGGGTGCACCTCCAAACGTCTCCCCCAATAAACCCCTTCCCTCCGCGGCCCCTACCTCCAGCCTCTCCGCGTCGGAGCTCCGGGAGGGCCCATCAATCATCGTAAATCCCCTTCAATCAAAGGGCCTTGGCACTCTCCAGCGGGACGGAAAGTGCAGAGCCGGGGAAATATCTCGCCTCTCCTCTCGTACCTTTGGCTTTAGAGTGGTGCTTTCTCCCACCCCCGCCACGTCGGCGCACAGGGGCGTGTGCCCGTTCGCCCCTTCACGCTGCGAAGCAGGCTTGTGGACGGGAGCCGTCGAGGATCGCTAGAACGTGTTGACTCACGCCACTTGTTGTGTTAAAACCCAGAGGTGATGTGCAGTGTGGTATAAATTGCAACGCTGAGGCATTTCTTGCTAGACGGTCTGGCGGCCCGGTCTAGCATCTTGCTGAGTCATCCGGAGGATTGTGATTGGAGTCTGCAGGTTCAGAGGAGACGCTGAAAGGAATGCCCAGTCGGAAAGAAACCTGGAAAGGCCGTCGCTTCCCGGACTGCGTCACCTCGGAGCTGAATGAATTAGGCTCGTTCAGCTAATTGAAAGCCGCCCATTAGCCAGCGTTCCGGTGCGAGATTGGGGGCAAACTAAGGGATCGCGGCAGTCCAACCCCCCTGTTGTGGGAGCCATCTCTCTGCCATCTTCTATTACATCAACCGGCCAGCACCAGCTTCCCCAATTTCCCTCCCTTTGTCCTGTTTCCTCCCATCGCTCTCCCTCATTGGCTCAATCACCCTCCCACAATCTATCTGTTTGTCGAGACCTCAGATGAATGACAGCCAAAACCACACCGGCTACCCTGGGAGCAATCGGCATAATAAGGCAATTAACTGATTAAGAGCTCATTTGGAGCCCTAACGGGGAACAAGGACACTCATTTGTATACATAAATTATCTTATTTATTCCATTGTCTCGTTGTGTGTTTCTCTCAAAGGGTTGTTTTTTTGTGTTCATAAAGGTCAATATAAAAAAAAAAATCACACTTCCACTCGTTCCACAGCCCCCACCACCCCCTGCTTCTTGAGAAAGGAGACAGGGCAATATAGACGTTCATTTATTTTAATGGTAGTGCTGGCATGAGCTGTGGCGCTGGGAGCAGATTCCATCTGACGTATCAATGTCAGGAAGGAGGGAGAGTGCTCAGTCTTCAGGCTGTCAGCCAGGCAGAGGAGCCGGATCAGGAGCAGTGCAGGTGCATCCATACATAAATGTAAACACGCATTGTTACCGATTCCTCCGTCTTGCCATATCCATCTACATCAGCAGCTTGCGGCGTCCATTGATCTCTCCGCCTGCCGCACGCTTTGATGAAAACACTCTATAAATTAGGGCGCCTATGATGGAAACCTGCATATATAATGCTCCCCGCCTCGCAAATTGGACACTGAATATGCAATACATCAAATCACATAGCAGTATTAATGGTTAAACACTGGCAAGCTCCACTGTCATCAGAGGCTAATGCCAGGGTCCAATATCCCCTTTCAACTCCAATCCACAGTGTTGGTGTGATGATTAACACGTATTGATGGGGGAATATGGAGCTGGCGTGCACTACGTGCCGCTCAATCCATCCGCTCTCCTTTACGGTGGACGGAGCTCTGCCTGGAATGCAGAATCGGGAGTTTAGGGGGTTGCCACGCCAGGCTCAGATACAGACAGGTTCGTCGGAGGAGCCTGACATGGGTCTTATTAAGTGCCTGGTGTAAATCCTGCTGCCACAGACTCAACCTTGGCAACCCGGCGTGCCAGCGAGCCTGATCAACTCCCTGTCTAATCCCCTGTGACTGAGCCCCCATCATGGGCCGCCTGGCAAGCCCCTCACGTGCGCGCGTGCTTGCGAGTGCGATAGCGTGCGTGCGAGCGAGTGTGTGTTTGTCTGAGCGTTTGGCGTGCGCATGTGCACGGAGTCACAGTACACAGACGGAGCGAGCAGATGCAAGAGGGGTAGATATTGGAAAATTGGATATTGGGTCAAAAAGTGGGCTGGAGGGAACATGGACCAATGATTGCGGTAGCGGACCGTTTTAGTCTTCTTCTTCTATTGCTAGAGTAGGGAAGGAGGAGGAGGGGGAGGTGCTGGGGTGGAGAAAAGAGCTGAGGGTTCGCTTTTTTTTTTTTATGTCTCCCTCCATTTTTTGCCCACCGTCAGCAGGTTGGGGGTGTGGGCTGTTGGAATCCGATCGATGTGAGTTTCCATAGCAAGAATACTCTCTTCCATCCCTGACATGGCAAAGGGGTGATGGACCAGAGCGAGGGGGGGAGGGACGGACGGGGAGAAAGCGGGGACGAGAGCCCTGTCTGTCCATTACTGGGGACTGGTGGGTGAAGGTGGGTTCAAATCTCTGAATGCAGAGCCACCGTACAGCGTGCGTAATAAACATCTCATCTTACACAGTTGCCCTGATAGCTGGAACGTTATGTAACTGAATACTGAATATAAAGTAGAGTTTGGCCTTGCTTCCCTCCGATGAAGTTAACTTGGTGTCTGAATGAGCAAGTGGGTGGTTTTCAATGATTTCTCTCGCAGGTAGTAGAACACACATATACACATCTACGTTCAAACACGCCCCCCCCCTCCCCTCCCACACACACACACACGCACACACATACACACTTCATTACAATAGCATTGCCTTGGTGCTGACAGGTTATCCGTTATTATGTATGATTTTAATGGGAAACCACAACTCTGCCATTTACCAGATAACATTGATTCACTTGCTAACGCCCCAGGATTTATGTTTGTCTTTATTCAGGCAAACACCTCTCGCTACAGCGCTATTCCTCTCGTACACTGTGATATACTGTCCACACCATTATACCAGTCATGGAGACAAAGACCTCCCCCTTCCCCTTCTCCTTTTTTTTGGAGTAGAACCAGCCCATTCAAGGCTGCAAATGGGTTTTGAGCCACCTATTGAGGCGACCCAGCACGCTGCGGCCCCTCAACACTGCTCCACAGACAGGATGGAGCAGCAGAAGGTGGGAGACTGGCAAAAGAGAGAGACAGCGAGCGAGCGAGCCCACAGTCGGGGTAACGACAGACTGAAGTAGACTAGGGTAGGGAAGGAGGAAAGGAGAACCCGTGAGAGTGGGACAGACGAGAGGAGAAATAGAGAACTGAGAGCGAGAGAGAAAGAGAGAGAGAGAGAGAGAGAGAGAGAGAGAGAGAGAGAGAGAGAGAGAGAGTGCGCGTGAGGCAGAGGTGGGGAAAGCAGTCTCGGGATGTGGCCAGAAATGGTGACGGTGCCCTTGAGGAAGGTCCTTAACCTGGCCTGCTGAGCCAGGACTAAATGGCTAATGTGCACTGTATGAAAAATGTAAGTGGCTTCAATCGCATTAGATTAGGGCGGCTGTGAAGCGAATAAAGTGACAGAATAAAACAATAAGTCTCCATGGGGAGCGAGGCAGCAGCCTGGCGGGGGGAACAGCATGCGGCACGGCGCTGAAACGGAGACCCCCGCCCCGCCTCCCACACCCCGCCCTCCACCCTGCCAGGAGCCTCGCCGCTGACAGCCGCTTGGACACGCGCCACAGCCAGGTGCCGAGGGTTTCATGCCTGTTAGCTCATCCTCCTGTGTGAATATTGAGTTAAATTACCATTCCATGAGCTGAGAGGCTGCCCGGCACTTGGTTATTTTTCTCTTGCTCCGGCCGCCGTCCATCTGAAAGTGGCTCAAAGTGCTGTGCGCGACGTATTCCCCTTTCTACCTCCCATTTCGGTAGGGACGGGTTCAACTGTGTGGGCTAAATGCCAAGGAAACACCATAAAAATATAGCCGACTCAGTGTCCCTGGTGCCCCTCTATGTCCCCAAGTCCCAAACTGCCACCTACCCAATCCTACAAAGGGCATGCAAAGGACCCATGAGGCATTTTTTTTTCCTGTGTATTAGCTTTCGCACCATAATCCTCCTCTTTACACTGGCTGGCGTGGCGAGGCAGCAAGTAGAGCCGAGGAGTTACATAAACTCACAGGACGTGAGGGAATAAAATAAAAGAGAGCGAGAGAGAAAGAGAGTGGGGGAAAGGGAGAGATAGAGAGAGGGAGACGGTGGGGATAAGAGAGAGAAAGAGAGAGAGAGAGAGAGACAGAGCGAGAGAGAGAGAGAGAGATAGAGAGGAGCGGGGAGGCTCTGAAAGAAGGCAGTGTTTGGATGCTCTTGTTCACCTTCAGGCTCTCTGCGATTCAGCGGGCCGGCTCGTCAAGAGGCCCATGGAGGCACTAGGCTTTCCATGAGATACTGTATCTACAGTGCAGAGGAACATTTTCCTTTTGGCAATAGTGCTGTGTGAAGAAATGGCGAAATATAGCAGGGCAAAGAGACGCGCGCTCACATCTTACCAACATTCATGGTAGTACCAATCCAATTGCTAGTGCTTGAGGATTGTTCACCCCTGAAATTTAGGTAAATTATAATGTACATGTAACCTGGATTTAGGAGTTCCACGCAGCATATTGATCTGTAGGCTTCCGTTAATGTGCGGTGTGTGTATTCAAAACGAATGCACGCATTTGGCCTGTGCGAAATGCAAAACCATGGCACAGCCACAAGCTGGCTTTTCATCACACATCTGATTATATGGGTCACTCCTTGGCAGCCTTTTGAGGAGATTTAAATTCATGGCATGGAGGGGGCTCAGATCACTTGCGAGGCTATCAACGGACCGTCCTCTCATACCGGAGACTTATGCTGTCCTCTCTCTCTCTCTCTCTCTCTCTCTCTCTCTCTCTCTCTCTCTCTCTCTCTCACATACTGGGAACCATAATGATGACTCTCCTATTTGCGGATATTTCAGGGAACTCACTGACTTACTGGCTAAGGTCATGAAGAAAATAAACCAGTGTCTTGGAAGATTAGGATAATAGAGAGTAGAGGCAAAATCGGACTTGTTTAAAAATGCATCTGCACGTTCCCCATCTTATTATCCTTGTGCTTGGCAACAGTCCATTGTAAATCCGTGACATAAATAACCAGTATACATTTGCCCGAAATGTGCAGCAGTAAATTTTATGACCTTTAAAGTTTGGCATTTGGGAATTGTAAAAAAAAAAAAAAAAAAAAAAAAAAAGAGAGAGAGAGAAAAAAAGACAGGAGTCAAAGTGGTACTAGGGAACGACAGATGTTAGTCCGTCCACAAAACTGTCCTCACGATTTACGCGGGCTCGACAGATGGAATGTGCGTCCCGTGTATATTTCACGTCGTGTCCTCCGTGTAGCAGCCCTTGCTCAGGCAGCCGCTGTGTTGAGACGAAGATTGATGCCTTCCGTTCTTGATGGGGGAACGACTACTTGGAGGTTGACGCAGCCCAAACTAAGAGACCAGATGGCTCCGCCGTACTGTAAGAGGGAGGATGTGCTTTCAAAAGCCAATAGACGGAGATGAGCCCACAGTGAAGCTGTTGACTCATGCCGCTTGCCTGTGTTTACCAATAACAAATTGCAATGGGGAAAGCTAATGGCACCTTTTTTCTTCGCTAAGGAAACGAGGAAATAGCGAAACTCTTCCGCAGCTCATGCATGCATTTTTGCCGGCGATAGAGCTAAAATATTTTATGGACACTTCAAAACGCATGCATTCAAACGAGGTTGTATTGAGAAAATATGCACGCTTTAAAAAAGCGTTGCTATGGCACATGGCGAATGGAAAAAAATTGCTGAACAAAGAGGAAAACATGCAATTACAGAGAGTAGGGCAGGCCCTGCCATGGGTACACCCACCCCATTGTAGTTATGCAACATACAACAGCACATGCAGTTTTATTCTCCCAGTTCCCAAGTATACCTACCGTTGCGTTTGACCATGATGCAATCTCTTTCATTTTTCCTTTCCTTTCTTACATCAACTACGGCGCTCTCCGAAGCTGAAAACATTTGACAGTCTTATTATTCCGGCATGCCGAGGCTATGGCACTCGAGCAAACTCCCTGGACTATCTTGCACCACCTTCTACTGTCACAGCCTTACGTAAGGAGCCGGCTAATTCCACTCTGAGCCCGAAGCAGCAGGAAGGACTGTGGGTTGTGGTGGACATGTGGGGGACAGGCACAGCCTGGGGGAGCTTTCGGAGGATGCACAGCAGTGCAGGGGAAGTGGAGTGGAGTGATGGGGTGGGGGGCTGGCACACTAGCGCATGGGCAACCAGGTGCTGGGAAGTGTGTGCCCGGGCACTCCCAGCCCAGTATCAAAGACAGGAGCTGCCGCTGCCGAAGCCCGTGGCGGCCGGCCAGCCCCAGAACCCACAGGGTGCGGCGGGCCAGCGGCCGTCGGAGGAGCTGAGCCGGATCAGGGCAGCAGCAGGCCTGTCGGGAAGAAAGAGCACACCAGCGCATGTGGATCCAACACGGGATCAGCGGCAGATAACAAACTGCGGCCCGAGTTGATTTATCGCCGAGCTCTTTGTGTCCGCTTCGAGGAGCCCTGTCTTCCCCCGGCTCTCTCATAATAGCTGCTCTATGGTGGCCCACTTGTGAGGCTGGGGCGGGTTTGGAAATGATTCTGAATGGGCCGGCGGAGAGAAGAAAAAAAAAACAGTAGCGATGTCCCCGCAGCGAGCCGGGGTGAGATTACACTAATGATGTCTAGTGGGATCTGCAAGGCCGCTGATCTGGATCCGTGGGGAGCCCCCGTGACTTCTGCTACCGCCGCTCCCTCCGCCGCGTCAGCCCCCGATAGCTGTGGCTAATCACACTCCCTCTAATGATATTAGGCTCTCCGTAAGACGTTTTCCACGATTATCTAACACTTTCAGGACGATAGGACGCCCCTGCCTCCATGGGTCTGAGGAGGCCGAACTTTCTCCCTGCATGGCCGTTTGTCATTTGTACAAGGGACGCCATGCGTGGCGAATTAAAAGGAGTTTAGCGGGCCTGGAGAGTGATCATTGTGTACAAATGTTAGGCACTGACAAATGGACCCCTACAGAGAAAAACTATTTCATCATCAATTAAATAAACTGGGTATAAATTGACTGTAAAATTTGTCTCTGATTAAACATCGGTTGGATTGTAACACTTTGTCGGATGAGAACTGAATTCTTGTATTCGAGTGCAGACGAAGATAATGCACACAAAGTGCTCAAAGCAAGCCCTCTCCTCTTTGAACCATTACCTGACCTATTAAATCTCTACAGCACATTGTGAGTGGAGCATTGCTCATTTCAAAATGAATTCCACCAACATTCGAGGAAAGCATGAATAAAAGTAGCAATCAAAAGCTTATCAAACCTTTGCTTTAGAACAGTTCAGTTATTATGCATGGCATAAATCTATACGCCTTGCGCAGTTCATGGATCTGCAGGCTTCCGGGAATGTGAGCTGGTTGTACAAAAAAAATCCATCCACATACATATGTGCAAAATAAACAACCTTGACATAGACACAAGGCTGCTTTTCCTCACACATGCAATAACATGGATCAATCATTGCCCTCTTTTTGATATTTTAATGTATATCAGGGTTAACAGTCCCAGACAGTGATCGTTAGGATGACAAAATGGACCTCTGCAGAGATACACCTTAAAATTTTACTATATAAACTAGGCAAGAACGGCAACATTCTTCTATAATGTGTTATACTAAGTCGGATGAGAATTTGATTTTTGTTTTCAACTTCAGCGGATAATAAAGTATTCAAAGTGCTCAAAGCAAGCCCCGTCCATTTGATCCATTACAGGCCCCATTAGTAGTTGTTTGTATGATGTAACATTCATTTAACATAAAGTTATATGCATATAGCATTCATGACATGCTTACAATGCACTGAGTACAGGAGGATTTGTGTTGCTTAGTCCTTTTGTCAAGGTAGAGGGTCTTTACCCGTAAAAGCCCCAGTGAGATCAATAGCTTCAAGGGCACTACCTAAGCTGCCGGAGCCCCACTAAAAGCCCATCTCTCTGGTGTGGAGACAGAGCGGGCGTCCCCAGGGAATGGCCGCCGAGCGCCGGTGAGACGGAACCACCTCAGTGCCCCGACGTAGTGGAACTCCACAGTAGTAACGGCCAGGAACTTGTGGGAAATCGATGCCATCCCAAGCAGCTGGGAAGTCCTTCCTTGTTTATTTTTCGTTTTTGGAAGTGGGGGCAGGGGGGGTTTAATTCACTTCCTGTCTCGGGGCAGGCCTTCTGGCTGTTGCACTGCGGCACCATTGGTGGAGCTGGCAGCATGACAGAGCCGGCTGAATGTCACGCTGCCCTTGCGCCAATCAATGGGCCGATCGGATGTCAGTCTGAGGGATAGCTCTGGCCTCACACACACGCACGCACACACACACACACACACATCATCTGAGTAAAAGAGTTCTTTTTCTTTTTGTATGGAAAGCTTTGTCGTCCTCCGGTTTCCTTTATGATTATCATTACCATCTGCTTGTTAGGCTGATTACACAGAAGGAACTCTGTTGAGCACAATGGCAGCTCACCTCCGCTCCCCGATAGACTAATGAACTGTCTGCCGTTTACCCAAGGTGAAACCCACACTCCCCTGCAGAAGCCTGTCCTCTCAAGCCCTGCCTGTTTTTACCACATCTACAGGCAAAATGACTCAGACATTTGTTTGCGTGTGGATTAATCACGCGATACTATCCGAGGAGGTGTATGTACAGCGAGCAGGCGAGCGCTCTCCAGGGAGTTCTGGGTCTTATTTCTAAAAAAGGGAATCACCTCATAGTTCAACAGCATCAACCCCCGAGGCGTGGCGGGAGCCGCTGGAGCGGAGCAATGAATGGCCGCTGTTGACAGTACCTAGCAGGGACGAACCTTTGGCCGTCCAGTCCAGCTCTCCACTCCAGGCCCGTCCAACCTTGTTTACCACGGCGAATGGGGTTAATACTGCGTGAGTCATCCATCTCGCGCCGCTGTCTACATCGCTCCTCTCCATCCCTCCCTACGCTTTGCGGATGGTCCATAACGCTCCCTCGCGGCTCAATCAATGTGTTCAATTAGAATGCATGCGGCTTGGCTCCCCTATCTCTCCGTCGCTGCCTCTCTGCTCGATTTGTCTCACTGCCTCTTTCTTCCAGTACCAGTGCAGTGCACCATGCCCCCCCCAATCTATGTCATTATCTTTCCAGCTTCAGCCTTCTCTATTTTGTTGCACATTCCTCTCCTTCTCACGCTCTCTTAATTTCTACAGCCGTTCAAACAATAGGCCCCACAGTTCCCCAACTGTCCTCCTCTCTCCTGCCCACCCCTTCCTCACATTTCCACCGCTCTCTCCCATGATGTACGGTGTCCGTCGCGCCCCCTCGAACAAACCCCCCCATTATGGTGACTCTGCCTCTGTCCTTTATCCTCTCCCTCCCACTCGGCCCTTGCTCATAGAAAACAGGATTGGAGTCATCGGGACCAGAGCCACGTCGGCTGCCCCCTCAATGCCATGGGGATGCTGAGGCGGACACACAACTGTCTCCGGTGAAGGGCCCCGTTGCTAATCACCCACCCCCCCCCCCCACTAGGAATCACATCAAATGGAAGGGATCCGATGCGTCACCCGGTCTGAAGGGTCTTTGGCGTCACTGGCGGTCGTGGGCGGCTGCGTGTGTTGTTCCGGTGGCAGCTCCCAGCGCTCACAGGCAGGGGTGGCTGCCGGGTGAGGGCGGTGTGCCGTAGTATGTCAACCGTATTAGGATCAGGGGATGGTAAAACACACACACACACACACGCAAGTATGCATTAGCGGGACTTTAAAGGGCCGACGCGCACCCTGGTTGGGAGGTTAATGTGACAGGACTTTCCGGCTAATTGGGTGGTGGCCATGGAAACATGGAGGCTGTCCATGGAGACCAGGCAGTGGAATCAATCCCCTTCTGTGAGCGTGTCAATTTACTCCCCATCCCGCTGTACCATAAACATATTGAGCAGTCCTCTTCCTGGACACAAGAGTAATGCAATCAAAAGGCAGCACAGGGGGGTACATTATGAGCTCATTTGAACACAAAGCCTTCCCCTTGACAAGAAGGGAAAAAAACCGAAAACTGTGGAAATCAATAACTCTTTACCCTTCTCTACTCTGCCCATCCCCGTTTGAAGTTCAAATTGGGTTAGCCAAACAAATCAAATCAAACTCGTGTCTCTCCTCCCGCAGTCGAAAGGACTCGCCTTGTTTTATCTTTACCACAACAGCAACAGAGAATAAAAACGGTCACGTGATCTAATCTGAGCGCTGGGCTCTGTTACATAGTTAAATTAGGGAGTGAATGAAAAGGTGACCGAGGCAACGCTTTATTTCTGCTTCCCTTTCCCCCATCGCTCTGAGTGGAAATGGATTTAGGAATTCAATCAGCTCTTGAGAGCCAAAGCTGTGTGCTCTTCGGCACTGCCTCGGTGTATGTGTCCCGTGCACATGTACGAAAAGAAAAGAAGGACGGAGGAGCAAACAAAGGAGAGGCATTGGGCGGGCAGCTACAGAGCATAACACAATGCAGTGCCATCAGGAGCCAAGACTGTCCCAGCCACATCCAGCGAACAAATGCCCTTCAGGACGGGAAAGGGGAAATGAAATCAACGAAGCTCGATTTGTACTTGGAACATTTGTTGCGACAATACGTGGCTCTGGCATCTTAATCAGTGTTACACACACACAGTGTTTTGGGGACGGAGTGGGATGAGGTGTCCGGGTATTGATCCGAGCCATATGGCCCTTTCCCTAGCTCGCTTTCCAGCTCATAGCCGCTCGGTTTTGATAGCGCCTCCGTCCTGGAAAAGCATACATTCCCCCTGCCCATTTGCGGCGTTGGGGGTGGGCTGTGCGGTTAAACGCCTGTGAAATCAAGCCATGAAAAACCAATGCGGCAGGGCAGGGGAATTTCAACAGGAGCTCATTAAGGAAAGCATGTTCCTCAATCTCGCCCCGGAATGGCAAAGAGAAACGCTGATGCCATTTTCCCCTCCTTTCCCTCCCCACTGCCTCGCTGTTTTCCCCGGATGACATTTAATTGGAAGCGTTTGCGGGGCGGGTGGCAAGTTATTCCAGTCAATTTTTGTTCTCGTGGAGCGGCGGAAAGGGAAAAAACTCCGAGGCTCCAGCTCGTTTGACTGACAAAAGTCCATAGAGCCAGCCGCGACGCCGGCGGGGGAGGGAGGAAGGAAAAAGAGAGACGAGGCTCCTGAACCCTCGCCTGCGCTCAGCGACAAGGCGCGGCGAGGTGTCAGTCAGGCCAGGGTAAACAGGCCTGTGTGGAGTCACAGAGCTGGGCTTGATCAAAGGCTCAGCTCCCAGCTGCCTTTGCCTCAGTGCCCAGTGCCCTCCACCACTGTCCTGCCTACCGGCCTGCCTGCCTGGCTGCCTGCCCGGGCTAACTGGCAAAAGAGAGCGCACTTTTCCCGGACAAAGCAGGACTCGGACTGGTATCACACGGCCTCGAAACACGAGATCTGAGGACGCCGCCGGCGAGACAGCATCTGATGTGTCACGCCCTTCTGACCAAGCAAGGCCCCCCGTGCGACGGTTTGTTTGTGGGCAAACAGTGGGAGGACGTCAGCGGCCTTGCTACCCCTGCGTCACCTTTCAGATCCACTGCTTCCTTTTGAGTCCAAAAAGCAGCTCAGGTAGGGAGCGGTTCAGCAGGTGACTGCGTTTGTAGGCGGGTTTCGGCAGCTGTGTTGCTGTTGAGTGTGTGCGTGTTTGTGCGTCAGTGTCTGTGTCGCTGTCTGTACCTGTTTGAAGAGGGAAAGTGCCCCACCCCCTCTCCACCCCTCCTAAAAAGGCCCTGAGCTACGTGCCTCCAAAAGTCATGCTAATCAAAGCAGCGAGGCGCCGCCGTTTCTACTCGCTCTTTTCCCGATGTGCACTTTGACGACTCGAGGCCCGCGCAAATGCTGGCGACGTGCGGGCGCTTTTCTTCGCACATCACACACTGCCGCGCACGACCCAGCCACTCACACATCCGCCCTCGCTCACAATGCCCTGCGGGCCTCCGCGGTCCCCCTGCTCATCCCAGTCCCCCCTCCGTCTCACCCCCACACGTGTTGTTCCAGCAGCGCTGCCGGCGCTTTCCAATTCGAGGTGCTCCGTGTACCGCCGCTCCCCAGGAGATGGCAGGGGCTCCCGTGTGCCTGCCTGCCTGCCTTACCTGCCTCCCCGCATCGGATGGGGAGGGGAGTGGGGGGTTCGGGGGCTTCCCAGGGAGCCCATCCGTGACTGCTCGTGACTGAGCCCGCTTTGGATAACGGGGCCTCTAATCTGGGCAATCCTCGGCTCGCCCATGGCTCGCGCACGCTTAGCACCGGCCCCCGGGAGTAAAGAGACGAACAAATGCGTGTATTATATTTGACCACAAAGAAAGGTTGCAGCATGAAATGGAGGAGTGAATGGGTAAATGAAAGTGGGTAATTCAGAGATTGCAGGGGAATAAAGGGGGGGGGGGGCTGGGGTTGAGGTTCTCCTGGTGAAGAGGAAGGCAGAGGAAGAGGAAGGCAGATTGGTCTCCGTTGGACCACTGGCGGCGAGTGTCTGATGTGATTTCCAAATCGGTTGGCCCTTCAGAATGGGGGGTTTGAAGCCGGACGAAGGCGACCGGCCCCTTTGATGAATGAAGTGGGTCAGCTTTTAAAATCACCGTCCTTGAATTAGGAAGGTTGTTGGGAGTGTTTGCTCCCCACAGGCTCACTAAAAAGGCCCGAAATAACCCGGACCCTTTCCTCATTTATCAGGATGACACATCTCTGTTGGCTTATGATTTGGAAGCAGGGGACTCGATAAATCTTACAAGATGGGCAGAGACGGGCGAACGCTTGCTCTGGCACTGTTAAATGGGCAGGGTTTAAGAGCCCTTGCTCTCCTCCGCCGCCTCTTCTGTACTTCCCTCCCTCTCGAGCTCACCCTCCCCTTTTTTCTTGTTTCCCCATCCATTCCCCTCCCTTCAAATCACAGCCCTTGCACCTGTAACCCCTGTGTTAGGAATGATTACACCTCCTGAACTGGAGATTGAACCAAGAGTGTGGCCCTGCCCTGCTCTCGCACACCTCCGGCCAACGCTGTTGAGGAGCCCGGAGAGACACTATGACACACACACACACACACACAAACACACACGCGCACACACGCACACACGCACAAACACAACCAACACCTAAAGGCACGCACTCACAGCACACAGTCCTG
Organism: Galaxias rostratus; assembly: GCA_036024795.1. Lineage (NCBI taxonomy): Eukaryota > Metazoa > Chordata > Actinopteri > Galaxiiformes > Galaxiidae > Galaxias > Galaxias rostratus. The sequence goes on along the minus strand of JAVQJS010019680.1, from coordinate 2,264 downwards.
CAAGACCTCACACCTCACATGTACACAAACCTCGAAGAAGCTTTAAAAAAAAAAAAACTTTTCTTCCACCATCCCACCGGATGTGTCAGAACGCTCCTCACTGGGTAATCGCTGGTAACTCAGACGACCCGGCCGACACTAACTCTCCCCATGCGACCCGCCGTACAAACACATTGCCCCCCCCCCCCTCCCTCCTTCTCCTCCTAGGCGTTTGTGGCTTCCGGAGAGGAAGGCCATTGGCTGTAATTTCTAATTGGCGGGGGCCGCAGGACTAAATGACAGGCAGTCGATAGCCTGCGAGGTTGTGGAGCACCCCACTGAGTCAGCACCAAAGCCATTCTCTCCACCAGAAAGGAGCACAAAGACCTCCCAGGCATAACGGTCAGACTGCGGGGAGAAAGGCAGAGAGGGAGAAAGAAAGAAAGAAAGAAAGGGAGAGAGAGAGAGGGAGATGAAGACGGTCTGTGAGGCTGGGGAATACAGAGGGAGTGATAGGATTTTAGAGGTAGGGGATGGCAACAGAGGAAAGTGGGGAGACTTAAGGGATTGAACTGAGCGGATGGGGGCGAGATGAGGGAGAGGGGAGCGGGAGAGGAGAGAGAAGGAAGAGAGAGCGACACACTTATTTACACGTGGCTGCCAGTATGACAGGTAATTTGGGCAAATTCTCCACAGAGCCCGCGGCAGACGGCAAGGGGATACGGAGAGAGAGGGAGCAACGGAGAGAGATGAGAGAGAGAGAAATAAAGGAAAAAAAAAGGAAAGGAAAGGGAAGGAGGAAAAAAGAGGGTACAAGCGGTGGGGGACGTGTACGGACTCCTGACACGGCCAAGCTTGGGTCTGAGAGGAAGAAAGCAAATAGGTTTCCAGATTCCAATCTGGGGAGGGAGAGGGGGAAGGTTGGGAGAGCGAGGAAGGAGGCAGAGCGGGAGGGAGGAGGTGGCCGTCATAGTTTAGACGGATTCTGACAATTTTATTTATCAGTGGCGGGGAGAGGAGATATCAAAAGCATTTTTTAATTCAATGCCTCATTTCCCATTTAGGCTGCGAGATCAAGGAAGAAACAGGCGAGAAAAAAAAGCTGGGGCATAAAGAGGAAGAGAGAGATGAGGGGGGGGGGGGGGGCGAGAAGGGAGAGAAAGAGAGAAAAAAACATCCTCCCTGGATCCCGCGATTTATTCCTCCTCTGATTTATGCACTTGTTTGTATCTGTCTAGCGCAGTGTGTGTGCGTCTTCACTGGGGGGCACAGCCGCCCCGCCAGCTTTTATTTATAGAAAGCTCCTCATCTCGTTCGGCATTGGGCTGTCTGTCACTGCTCAGAACCAATTAGAAAACACTTGTTAATGGGGCCAACGTTCCCCAGCCCGCGCTACATGTGCGTCCGTGTCTGTCTGTGTGCTTGTGTGTGTGTGTCTGAGAGTGTCTGAGTGTGTGTGTGTGTGTGTGTGTGTGTGTGTGTGTGTGTGTGTGCGTGCCTGTGTGGGTGGGATGACTTTATTTCCTTTTCATCGCGGCAGGCGGAGAGGTGGCGGAGGACAGTAGCCGAGATAACGATGGAGCAGATAACGAGGTGTGTGTCCCTGTGGATAGGGGCCCTCCTGAGAGGGAGGAGGGGGGAGTGAGGGCGGGGGGGGGGGCCCGGCCCGGCCCATCCCAGCGTTCCCTCTGCCCACATGACTCATTGCGCTTCCATCCGACCGACCGGCCGGCTCGTCTGGGGTGACCTTTTGAACCTCGCCCCCCCACGGCACACCGGTGCTAGCCAGCCTATTAGTCCAATGACATCTCTTTACCTTGCAGGCGCCCGCCATCACACACAAACATCACACACACACGCACACACACACACACACACACACTCGCACACGTACAGATGAGCACACGTGCCTGTTTGATATATCTTCTTTTAAGGCTGGTGGAGGCTTTGGCTGTGCTTGGAGTCTGGAGCGATAACTGACGTGCGCTAAGAGTGACACCAGTTAACACGACCACACATATCCAATCTCTCCGCTTCCACCCCCCTGACTCCCCATCTGCAGTCCAAACAGCCCCATGCAGCGCAGACTGCTCCATCTGCACAGCAATCTCTCCGTTTATGACATGCTTAGAGGAGTGGAGCAGCAGAGGTTCACCGGAGGAGGAATAGCCGGGAGAGAGACGGATCAAGACAAAGATAAACGGAGAGAGGCCCCAGAATGGAGCGAAACTAGACAAATACACAGAGTGATAGAGCAAGAGAGAGAGAGAGAGGGGGGGGGGGGA
>JAVQJS010019628.1:0-20514 GCA_036024795.1 Galaxias rostratus | reverse complement strand
CTCTGTGTGGTGCAGATACCTCAGGGAGGGTCCATCAGACAGGCTCATCTCTCTCTCTCTCTCACTCTCCCTCTCTCTCTCTCTCTCTCTCTCTCTCTCTCTCTCTCACACACACACACACACACACACACACACACACACACACACACACACACACACACGCACACACACACACACACACACCTTATTACTGTTTGATGTTGCTAGTGTGTGCCTTTGTGAGTTTGTAATGTTACGAGCAACGTGTTGATTCTTAGCATCAGATGTCAGACGCTGGCTCTCCCCCAGGGCAATGGAAAGACTACCTCAGTCTCATTCCAACCTTTAAGAGGACGAGATAAACGTCTGCACGTTCTCCAGAGGATTTATCTAAGTATCCTAGCTGCGTCTTATCAAACCTGCACGAAGCTGCCGCTCCTGTGTCTGCCGGCGAGGGCTCTGTTGTCCAGCCGGCTTTAAACGTGCGTACAGAGGCGTGTGCATGTCACAGGCTGGACTGTAGACATGTGCAGGCCATTATCCATTTGGACCTCTTTACTTGGACGAGGCCTTTGCCTAACTTCACACAGACTGCATAACAAAATGACTATTAGATAATGAGACATAGATACGATCGAACCCGTCGCCATGCTGGAAATAGTCCTAGGTCTTTTGTAACATCGTGATAACTATCTTCAAACCAGGCCCTGGCTATATTATTCAATTATCTGATAAAAAAAACAACATGGATAATGATCCGAAACAGCATGAGTAATAACTGTGTCATCGTTAGGCGGCGTAATTGAAAGCAGATCCCTCAGTGATATGACAGCCGGCCGATCAACCAGATATGACAAAGATGTTTATGCTTCAAATCATAATGAGGCTGCTAACCCCAGTTTGCAGTTAAAATACTTTAAGTTTAAAGAAATATATATAACCATATACTTCAAGTCAGATTTGATTAGAAAACATAGGTGGCTATAGAAGAGGTGTGTGTAGTGTGTATTGTGTAGTGTGTAGTGTGTAGTGTGTGTGTGTGTGTGTGTGTGTGTTTGTGTGTGTGTGTCAGAGAGCCTGGGTGGTGTGTTTATTGTAACTGTTGGGATGAGAAGAGGCTAGTGCCACACTGTACCAGTCCTGCAAGGTGATAGGCAGACCCCCTCCCCCCACCCCCACCCCACAGACCTTTTGTTCTCTCTGTTTAAGAATACGTTAACATGTTTGAATCAGTCTTTTTGAAATGTAAAATGTGGCCAATGAGCGAAGCCATGAGCAAACTTGTTTAGGAGTGTTGTTTTGTTTAACGTGTTTAGGAGGGTTTCTGTAGATTGCCGCTACAGATGTGGACCAGGCAAGACCAGTCCTGAGTCAGGATCCGTGTGACAGTGCAAAGTGCTGAGCTGAATCAGGATGACTGTAGTCTATTGTTCTAAATCCCCTCAACGCGTCCCTAATCCAGCCCTTTGTGTCATCATTGGCGGTGGTCATCCTTTCCTGTGAAAGAAGAATGGAAATGCCACAGGTTAACAATTGCTGTGAATTGCAGAAGGGGGCATTCCATGTGACTGAGTGGAATGCATTGCAAATGAATGGCCTCAAGCGTTGGAGGCCTCTGATGTGTCCAGACAATTTGTCTATTTGTCAGTGTAATAACTGTTACGTTTGTGTCGCTACCATGATAGTTATCACAGGTCAGCCAGCATCAGTGTTAAATGTGAGGGCTTAGGGCCTCTTTGAGGCACACATCGGGAATCAAGTTGTTAATTTAATAACTACCTAACTTTTCTGTTGAGTTAGTTAGTTTCTGTGTCAATCCAATTATTTGTATAATTGAGGTGGAAACCCACTGTCTAAAATACACAGCTAGACCCGCCGCATATTATATTTTTAAAGTAAAAGGAAGACAACAACTCACCCAAGACGCCAGAGCCAGGTCAGATTTTCACAGAGTCTGCAGAGCTCTCTTGTCCTCCCCAAGGGCTAGCTGGACTATAACCAATGTGGTATGTGGAATTCAATAATCCAATATTACCTTGAAATGACATGAATACTGCCGGATGAGTTGCGCCCCCGTTGGGCTAGCAAATCATGAATAATCTTCTCTCTTTTTTTTTTCAACGGCGAGCCTTTACTGAAGGTGTTGATCCATAAAGTCAACAGGGACTTGAGGCTTCACTCTCTTCAGCCTGTCTTTAATACTCCAGTCATTTATTGATTCCATGGAGGGCCACCACTGCCCACCTTCCCAACTGAAATAACCATGAGTTCAATCAATGTGTCATTGAAGTTCTCCCCCTGATAAAAGAACAGATTGCTCTTCTCCCCGCATTTCGTTGGAGGTCTCTGTGGATTGTAGCAAGGGCTAGCCCACTGGAGGCTTTGCTTTCGGATAGAATGGAGCAATCAGTGTCTACGTCGGAGGCTACGGTTTGAGTTGGAAAATTCTCCAGCACCGCAATAATGGTTACCAAGACGACCGTTTTTGCTTTCAAGGCTATTTCACGGTTCTCACTTAGTCTGTTTTGTGCCTTTTAGGCGAAGTTGGGGAATAGCCAGGACTAGCCTAGGAGGCCTATTTTCGCTGGACGTAACACTGCACAGTGCAGGCTGTGTCTAACCTATATTAGCTGTGGTGTGATCTTGCCGATCATTGAAAAAGGCCCAAGTTCAGCCACAGAGCATCAATTACGTGTGGAATGCTGGGTATCCGACAGATTGTTTTCCTGAATAACAAGATAGCGGACATTGTCCGTTCTGTTTCAATATTGGAACATTCCTTCCTTTGCCCGCCCCGGCACGATGACCTGCAGAATTGGGAGAACTGTGGGAAAATTCCCAGGCTGGTGTCAGGAGAGGAGTATGAAATGCTGGGATACGTTGTCATCGCTATGTAACCTCTCTGGTAGTCCCAGTCCATGACTGAAGAGGGTTGTTTACCTCTGCGGGGTGGGGGGGGGTGGGGGAGGGGGGACCTTGTCCCTGAACGAGCAGAGGCCCTGCTGGTCGGTGAACATGAGTGAACATGGATATGTTGGGGAGTGAGTGATTCAACATCATCTGTGTTTTGTTTCAGGGGGGCCAGAGAGAGATTTCCGGGAATCGCACCATGTTCAAGGCAGTGTTGAAGAAAAACCGAGATGGAGGGAAGGGGAGCAAAAAGGAAGCAGGTATGTGGAACTGTGCGAGCCAAGCGGCGAGGTACCTCTGAGAGCCCATGGAAAACAACACGTTTCTCATTTCATACACAAAGTGATCCGATGTGTGTATCCGTTACCGGGCCCACGGCTCGGGAGTCAGGGAGGGTCAGGGCAGGCTGTAAAGGGAGTCGAGATGAAAGCCACCTCCACGTGGAGTTTACGCTCTGTCTGCAAACATGGCGTCATCCGAGCCGACAAGGGCTTTGAGAGCATATATGGTCATAAAGCCTGTGTCACTGTCGCCACCGCTCTTGTTTACTAGTTTGGGTCTTGGATGAACCGTTCTCGTGCGTTTTTCTCGCCTTGTACGGTTCCTGGGACCAAGGTCTCTGTTACGAACGTGAATAACAGGTTATAACAAGTTATAACAGGTTCTGATCGGAGCACTCTCCCTTTTCCGTAACGATTTAGCTTCAGTCTGGAAGCATCAAAGGGAAGATACATATGAGGTTTGACTTTGTTTAGCTCGGGGACTTTCCACTGGAAGTAGGTACTGGGTATGAGTCAACACCAAGTGGTTCAGCACCTAGGCCTCACACACCACTGGCAGCTCTCCCCTCGATACGGCACACCGTACTGCAATGATCCATCTTCTTTAAGCAGACACGTCGTCTCGTTGAATAGCAACAGGTCTGTACTTGTTGGCCACCTAAGGAGCTGTAGCTTCCTATGTGATCCGTCTTATCAGCGAGGTGGTTAGCTACATGTTTCCCGGTCGTTGACGATGCCTGCTGACTCTGTCCAGGGGCTGTTTCCCATCTCGCGTCTCTGCCTTCAGTGTTTCGCCAACCTCAGGCTGCGACTCGCTCCCGTCAACAGTCAGCACACAGGGTACGTCAAATGTTTGGAAGTGTTTCTGGTTTGGCTTGCCTTTCCCAATAGCGACTTCCAAAGTTTGCTAGGTTACACCTCTCAAACACCCTATCGTGTGTGGGGCCCCCAGTGGCAAACAGACACTACCAGACACCAAAGCCAGGCTCTCTATGAGGAATGTATCTGTTGGCCTTCACCCGCTACACCAATTAAGAGCGGGAGCAGTCTGTTTTCCCAGACCGGCGACCAGCTTTTCCTTGTTAAAACCGTTGCAACCGTTTGCCTCAGTGTTGTTGTAAGCTGCCTTGAATGTATGAACCTCTGGGCCTCGTCCGTGCGTCACCCGTCCAGACTCCAGAGGTGACATGCACAAACCCACACAAATCTCGCCTAATCACCTGTCCGTTCACACACACAACCCAGCTCCCCCACATAACCACTCAACGGCTCACACACTCACCCAGCCTAGGCACACGGGACTCCCTGCCAAACTGTTTGGATGTGTAGCAGGGTGCTAATGGCGGGACTCGACTTCTTTTCCCGGCCCCCTCTCCCAGTTGGACCCAATCCATCAAGGGACGGGCAGTCCCTTTTTGGTCTGCTCCTCCTGCTGAGACAATAAAACTCAGCCACTCCTCTCTGCTATTCAGAGGCGAATTTATAAGACACACCGGCCATGGAGCGGTTGATTAGTGGTCACTTGGCCCCGCCGTTGCCCCAGAACAAGCCACTAGTCTCCTTTTACAACTTGAAAAGAATTTCACTCGACCCCTTAAGCGCTGGTGGGGTTTGTTGGCTGGTGTCAGAGACATAAACGCTGTGTTGTGCCTGAAGTGAGTTATTTGTTTGTGGAAGTTCTCTCTTGTTCTGTAAGGTGCTTGACTTTAGGCTAGTAACACTTAGGGTCCTCTTTGAGAGATCTGTGTTAATCAAATTGGGCACACTGTCAAAAACGTAAGCCTCTGAGCAGTAATTGTAACATTTAGCGATACATTTCCTTAACACATTAAAAATTCACTTCACCGAATGGCTTTGCATTAATATTTAATTATGCAGCAAGCGTTAAAGTGTTTGCATCACTCTACGGCTTGGGGAACAGGGCTCCCGCAGTTTCCCACTTCATTTGATAGTTTAACGATATGTTGGTACAACGCCATATACTTACAAATAAGGGTTGCGATTCATGGAGGACGTCTTCTCGTATTATAAGACTGGTGTTGGAGATCCCCATGTAAATATGAACCTAATTCTCCTCACTCAGCCTACTATTGTGGACCGCGTGACGGTGCCATGCTAAGCAGTTTTTGCGATACTTTCCAAACTTAGTTGACATATATGGTATTTTGTTTTCTTTCTATGTGACTGTTAAAGTGGCATGTTGGACCTGTGTATGCCAGTGGTGTATGTTGACTCAAACATGGGAGAAGGTCCACCAAATGGTTAAGGCAGCGACCTACGGTTGGAAAACATCCATATGCACAGCAACGGGTAATTGAAATTAGCAGGGGAACAAAAATAATTGCAGGATGGCTCTCAGCACTAGCTGCTTATTCCATGGCTGTGGGTTGGAGGGAACACTGAAGGAGCCAGAGAACCTTGGCCCACGTGCCAGATACCGGCCCAGTCATTAGCCTTTAACTGGGCTGATCCACGGCACCCGGGCCACATCAGCCCTTCTCCACCATCCACCCCCCCCTCACTCTGCCACCGCTCCGTCCAATCATCTGCCTTTTAATCTGTTCTGAGTTAGCCATTCGAACCCCTTTCAAGTAGGCTTTTTACTTTAGTAGGTGGGCCTTCCGGAAGTTGTGTGCCGGTTGGCTGTAGCCCCGTGGGCTTTGATGTAAACACTTTCTTATAAAGGTCACATTGCCAGCGAGCCCCACTGACGTTAATGGATCTGAGGCTCGAGGCACTGAGAGCTCAGAGGATTATATCCTTGTAAAAATGTAAAGAGGCCTGAATTAATTGGTATTCTCTTTGCTTTCATTTTATCGAGAGTCCCTTCTATTAGCCTCATAACTAGCAGTTAGACGTCTGGCCTTTCGGCTCTGTTCAAATAAAACTGCAATAAGTTTGAGCGATGAGCGCTTGAATAACGCAGACTGTCAATGCAGTTCCCCCTTTGAACGCTAATTTGTTTTGTGGCTATTATAACAAAGCAATCCTTATCGCTTTGTATCAGGAATAATTCTTCTGAAATGACTGAGATTTAACTTGGGTAACTATTCATCAAGACATTCTCGTTTACGGAATTCATAAGTCGGCACAGTATGTGAAATACCAAAGTTCCACAGTGACCCATATATTTCCCGAGCTTAGCTCTGAAGTCTTAAAGATTTAGAGGTTTTATGAGTACGGAGCAGGAGGGAAGCTAAACTCCCGGCGTTCTCTTGTCCCCACGGTGGACCCAAAGCCCACAAGAAGAGCCTTAATGTTTCCTCTTGAGATGCGTCACTGTCAGAGGGAAGAACTCTTGTAGTCTGCTTCCTTTTGCCGTTCCTCTCCTTCCAGAGGTTCGCCAGCGCTTTCCCTCCCGTGTCTGCTCGCAGCCTAGAGGCCATTTACTGTAAGCCGGCTCGTACCCATGCTTACTGTACTCGCCCGGGACGTCCACACCCCCCTCCTCAACCACCCCCTCGCTGGACCAGCCCCCAGAGTGATCAGAGCTTCAGCCCTGCGGTGGCCGCTTTGAAGCGAGGCCTCCCACAGCTCTCTACCTTCCACTGCTTCGGCTGGGGCTCTCCACAAAGGCAGCTGCCAGACAGAGGGGCTGGTCCATAGTGGGGGGGGGTTAGTAATCAAACAAACGTGAATTGCCTGGGAGTTCGCGGGGGCCACCGATGTCCTCAGCTGTTCACCAGTTGGCAGGGCTTCCCTGAGTGGGGGTGGGGGGTGTAAAGAAAACAACCCGCTTGTCGGAGGCTGCAGGCCCCCCTGTCTCCGTGTCGTCACGGACACGGCACCTCCACGCACACTCTCCTGCTCCCGTTGTGCCATCGTCAGCACACGGCCCCTTCAAGACGTGACTCGGTCGTTCATGGCTGGCCGGATACAAGTTGATTAGGTCGCTTATGATATCGTTCGATCACCCCGTGCGTGGACACACACACACGCACGCACACCGTCACAGCACTGCTGGTCTTTAGCTAAATCAGAATACCTAAAGCAATTGTGGTCCTCCTGCTGGTAACTGAAATTGGAGTGCTCTGTGGCTCATCTGATCCCACCCCCGGCCGGCACATTAAACCCTCCGGTAATTGGAACACACTTCCTGGTCGTTTCTGTGATCTCGTCAAATTCAGAGTGGCGTCCAGCAGCAGATCGAACACATAGCCAGTGCCCTTCTCCTCAAAGAGACCGAGCAACAGGGGGTAGCTTTGGTCTTCAAGCCAAAGTCCCATTGATATTAAACCACATTTCATTGAGAAGCTATGGAAACTTTGCCAAGAACAGGCCACTTTATTAGCTTGATACTTTGCCAAATAAAAAAATAATCCTAATATTGATGTTCTAGAGGGAATAGTCAATTACAGCTGTTGGGAAAGGAGAGGTTAAGAAAGTGATTCTGTGGGACACAGAGTGTTGAGTGTGTACTGAATGCATGCATTTATATGTTTGTCCAACTATGTTTTCTTTAACTATTGTTTTCTCAACTGAGGAAAACTAGTATTCTTTGTGGACAGTGTCGTTGTATTTGTGACACACAGATAATGTGTCATGAAGGAGGAATGCAGCAGAAGATAGGAACCGTGAGGTTTCCAGTACCATTTTTTATAGTTGTCTCATAAAGTTTCAACATTGTTTGTTGATGTTGCAATGTGGTGTGGATTTTCAAATAGTATAAAAGCTTTGTGCAAACTTCTTAGAAAGGTTTATTTATTTATGAGACAATTGATCATCATCAGTTTGTGAAATTGTGTCCACCATTCTATTAGCTTCCACGGAAAAGGTCCCATTTATTTTTGTTGTGTACTTACTGACTGTTCTCTTTTCATTACCGAGACATTCTCTGTTTACTGTTGGTGTGGGAAGGCTTTGATTAATAGGTTGTCTTTAGTTGTGTGTTTGTGTTGAGCGATCTTCTTTCGAAGCGTACTTGCCAGTCTTAAAGATGCAGCAGTCCATAAAACAGATTGCTCACAGTCCCAAACAAATACAGTCTATGTACTCTCATCTGCTTCAAGGTTATCCCTTTTTTACTGGTTGCACAGGCTGTCCACAGGTGACATTCTTAGACTCTGCTCCGGGCTCCATCAGCAGCTGTGTGCCAGCCTGCCCGGCTCCCCTCTCTAACCATCTCCACCACAGCCATTTTAAGACCCAGCTCCCTACTTCCTGGTTGTCAGGGAGGAAACTTGACTGCACATTTCAAGGCGGGAGGGAGGTTATATTAAGGATAATATCTACCAGGAGGGAAAGACTAAAATGGCCATTAAAGGACTTTCTCCTCTCTCTCGAGTAGCCTTAGCTGCCCTGGGGTCAGCGGAGGACTTGTCCTGGTCGTGCCAAGAGGAGGGACATTTCGCTTCAGGGACGTTTGTTACACTTACGCTTACCTTGATAAGTTTGAGGGTCTTGAGCGCCCTCCCCAGACAGAAAGCACACAACCAGGCAGCCACAGGATGTCTAGACCACAGATTGTACCTGTGATTTCCTCAGAAGACAGACAGACTCACACTAACTCACACATACTGAGAAAGTAAAACCTAGTCGACCAATTTCTATTAACTTGCTATTCATCTATGGTGGCCATTAACATTCTACATTTCCCTAAGATGCTTTACTTTCATTTTATTAAAACCTTTTACAAAACTCTTCCTGAAGTTGGCTGATTTAGATTAGATTTAGAAGTTTAGATTAGTGTATGGTTTGTAATCATAAGGGTGTGTCAAGTGGTTTTGAGTTCTAGCCCTCTTATAAACTCGGAGCTATGTCAATACTATTCCATGCTACCATCTTATTACTTTGGTGTGAATACACAAACGTGCTAGATCTCCAGTTTCTGCTTACTCAGTCAATTGTGTTGGTGTTGTTTGTCAAGCATAGACAGGGTTCGGATCAAAAAAAGAAAAAGGTTTGTAAGTGACTCACACTGAACTGGGACACTGACAGTAGATACAGACCTACACCAGTGTCAAAGTGCTGAGCAGCCAGCAGGCAGCGATTAGCAGGGCGTAGCTCCAACCACATCACACACAGCCACACACACAGCCACGCACACCCCCACCCAGACTCACACACATGTAAACACACTCCAACCTCAGGTGTCCTCGTGAGATCCGCCCTGTCTCTTCTGGTTTTAGGAAAACTCAAGGAAATTGTCTGCTCATCTGTGTTTGCATGAGAGCTGGAAACAGCAAGAAGAATAAAAGGCAACTTGTTTGAGACAAAGGTTTTGTTTTATTAAGTGAATTCATCATTTCAAGCTGTTCCGGCTAGCCAGCGAACTTTTGCGGCCTCAACATATCATCAGTATGTATAATCGCTAAGTTGCATACACAATCACTCTACTGGTACAATACTGGTATTTTAAAAGGCTCGTCTTTATGATGCAAATCCGCCATCGTCTTGAAATGTCCCGGGAGAGTTAGCGGTAATAGCGGAATTGCTTTGTAGGGCTAAGGAAAGTGAGTTTCCAAAACAAGCATTGGAGCCATTCTTTCAAACTTTTACCTTATGTCCCATAAAATGTAAAGGTTGTCCTGAAAAGTGTTAAAGCAACTTAGTTTTGGCACTATTTACTCCTCCGTTGCCGCGAGACGACCATGCAGTCACAACATCCGTATTATCCAGGTAATTCTATAGCATTGAATTCAGTAATACATACGCAATCATTATCGCATCATATGTCTGTTTCAGACATAAAGGTCACCAAATACGACATGTCCAAGCAATGCAGATGTAAGTGATATCTCCCTGTGCACAGTGAGTGGCCATGTTCTCTCCCACTTAGCGCTAACGTAATCACAAAGTTAAATAGCACGGTTTCATTGCGTTACATTTAACACAATGTGAAAAGTTAGTTACTGTAATCACTGGCCATGGGGAGAGTTTATGGACGGTATAGGTTGGGGCAATTTGCAATTGGCATCCTGCGCGGTGGCCTCTAACTTAGCAGAATATAGAGCAGACCGTCCAATGGTTCCCAGAGGCCCACGAGCTGCCAGAGTTCTGGCTGGTGAACCGCTCTTCCCAGCAACCCAACCCCCCTCACTCCCTCCAGCATTTTACAGCGACCTTGGAGAAGCTCAGGCGCTGATGGAAAATAAAAGCACCAAACAGATACATCACGATTGGCTGGTAACCGGTGACGACGTCACCAGCTACACAGACTCCCTTACCTCCCCCTTATCTCCATTGTTTCTCTACTCCGTCGGGGCCAATGAATTCTCCCAAGAGGGAGGAAGAAAGGACAGTCTATCAGTGAGCAGCGCGTGGTGTCACGGATGGCCAGTGGCTGTTATGACAGTTCACTGACTGAGGAGGTCAAGAGGTTTCTAATTACGGTGCGACAAGTGTGGGTAGACACATTCCTTCTGTCTGATTTCCCCCCTGGTTCCAGAGCCCTGGAATCCTCCTCACGCCGCGGCTGTGTCTGCACCTTTTATGGTGCGCTGGCTCCTCGCCTGGGATGACATCCTAACACATCCATGTTGACTTATTGTCCTTCACGACCTATGCCCTTTGACCTCACCACTGTGAGACACGCCTCTTGAGGAATATTGGGTGAGCTAGATTGGTTGGGATTCTCATATGACATATCCAGCCTCCGTCTCAACCCATTTGGGCCTTGCCGTTCGGCATAACGTCTTGACTGTCTTTCTGGGGGGGGGGGGTGTTTGGGCGTTTGAGGAAGGCCTTGTTCTCCAGACGCACAGCCCCTTTCTCTCCATTCCACTGTGTTCTGCCCAGCTCTACTCTGTGGCCCTGAATGGCACACAGAGAGCCACTCTTTGTGAGGAGTGTCCGCGGATGAATGCCTCGTCGTTCACAGCGCCGGAGCGTTTGAGACTGGGTGAACTACTGACCTCGGCTCCTTTGTGCCCCGTCTCAAAGGAATAAGGGGATAATGCCTTCTGCAAGGAGACTAGGGACTCGGCTGGGCTCGCTCCCTCGTCCCTGGAACGGTTTGTCGGTCTGCGCTCAACATGTGGAGACTGTACTGCTACCCCCCGACACATTCCAGCGACATCCAGCAGACTGAGAAGAGGCAAAAGTGTTTCTTAATGTTATAAATATGTTAAGAAGACCCCCCCCCCCCCCCCCACACACACACACTTTACTGCCTTACTATGAACTACTAATCTGTTGAATTAAAGAATAGGGGGGGAACATAAGAAAATGAACAATAATTTATGAAGAGGGTCAGCATTATTAATTGGACAAATATTTTATAGATGTATTACTTAAATATTGATAGTATACTTTAAGATTAACTATACTGTATCAGAAAATATCAGTCCAGGAAAACCACCCTTCTGCTTCTTCCAGCCGAGCGCATACTGCAGATAAAAGAGATCCACGCTAAAACTCCAAAGGTTTTAACAGCAGCTCAGGTTGTCCAACATGACACAAAGCAGGAAGATTCCTCTCGGCTCTTCGTGTTTGCTTTTGGGATTAGGCTGTGTGGAAGGGGATGTATGGGGAGGCTTTTGTACCACAGCCATGTCCATTTAACGCTAATGAAAGGGTTCTGGGTGTAGAAGTCCAATTGTCCGTTGGTATGGTGGGGGGGGTGGGGTTCTCATGACCTCACCTAGTTGGAGTGGAGGCCCTGCTTAATGATCTGTGCTAATGGCAATCAAAATCGGTTGCTAGCCTCTGGTATCCCTGGCAACATGCCGCCACAGATCAGAGGTCCTCCGAATAGAAAGGTGAAATGTGTCTGAGGAGGAATATGTTGCCATTCTGAAAGAATCTCGACCTTCAAGAGAAATCCAAGGTGGATAGGGGGGGGCAGGGGGTGTATGGACAGGATGAGAGCGTGAGGCCTGCCTTGCACGTAACCTCCTTCAGAGGATTGCCTTCTGTGAACCCTGCACCCCAGCTCTAGAGCTTTGTTCACGGTCACCAGATGATGGATCACAGAAAGGTAAACTCCAGAGGGTCGTCTGTCATCCCTCTGTCCTCTTTGGCCTGACTCTACCCGCTTAGTCTCCAGATCAGAGAAGACATACATGTATCAAAGCAGAGGACATCTGTACAGTCGTGTAAAATCCACGTGATCAATCTGACGGCTTTGTGGCAAAGAAAAGAAACAAAAAAGAAGAAACACTTCTGAGCACGGGCATGTTTCCACGTTTCCATATTGCATGTATTTATGATCATCAACAAACACTTAGTCTGTCAAACATGCAGGATCAAACGAACGTGCATGCTTATACTTTACCGTCTATGTGGCTGACTTGAGATCAGGTCATTAAAATGGCTTCTGTCATATTTATCCCTCCCTCCCAGGGTGCTTAGTGTGTAATATCATCATTCAGGTGCCTGTCTCTCCATACAGTGCCCTTAGGCTAGAGCCCACACCATCTGACTTCACTGTCGCCAATCACAGTGCTCAGTAGGATTAGCTGTCCCCCTCTCTCCTACCCCCACCCACCATCGCCACCACCAGCGTGGGAGAGCTGTGTGCCCCACATCTCCAGAGGCAGGGACTGAAGAGACATGTGGAGAGGCATTCTTACGAGGAATCACACTCACAATGCAGCCAGGAAAATCAAGCGCTCCCCTCGTCTTTCTATCACACAGCCACTTCTGTCACATCTGCAATGCAGTCCAAAACTCGGATCTAATAAGAACGTTCTTGGCCGGTTCACTCTTATTAATTCATGCTGTTATGCTGTCTGCATGCTGTGCACTCTTAATTGCATGTCTTCCAAGCCAACATTTCTATGCAAGACTAGACAAATTCACCGGTTTCTCACGAATTCTTTTTTTCTTTCTCGTAACTGGCAATGGCTGTAATCACATTCATCTGCCTTGTGAATATTAGCTTCCGACGTGGCTTGTGAAAACATTCAGACAGTGTGGTTGATTTCGATCTCGGGAGATATGAATTCCGTCAGCCACAGATAGATTTACCTTGTCTCCCTGTTGGTTTTGCTCAAGGACTGAGGGGACTGCCAGTCCCCATGACCTCATGACGTGCGCCTCCGTACCATGTCTTTTATAGAACACAAGCACTCCCCTGTTGGACATTGACTCCCGTGAAGGGCAGACGCTTCGTTTTAAATATTCATATTTTATACGCTCTCACATGAAGATAATGTTTTAATTAAAAGCTACTCAATTGCTCTCCTACTATCGGTACGCACATCAAATCATTTCCTCTTTATCCTCTCCCGAATGCCCTCCCTAATGCCTTCTTGTCTGAAACCAGCTGGAAATAAAAACATGCTGTAAAGACATCGTCTGGCCCAGATACGTTTCCCATACCCGCTAAAATTGACCATTTATGAGGAAGAATGGGAAATGTCATGCTTGGTGCCAAGTAGCCCCGTCTCTCTGTGTAGACACACTCTCCTCCCACTCTGCCTCCGTTTCCAAGGAGCTGGGGTTGACATTCCAAAGCACAGGCCTCTGCAGAGCCGAACTGCAGCGAGATGTCCGCAGACTGGTTGATTCTGCAGTCGTGTCATGCCGGCTAAATGTCAGCGTCGAAAGGCTGTTTCTTTCACATGAACCTGTGTTTATGAATGTCCGTGGAGGTTTTTAGGCTTCAGAAGCAGTTCTTGGTCCTAACACGTTCAACCCAAAAAGGCTGTCAGTATTGGCTTCTCTCGTCAGGGACCACCGACTGAGATGAGTACAATATCAGCCAACCTATGAAATCAACGAGGATAGCAATGACGTCAGTGGATGTTTGACAAGCTATCGGTATTCCGAAGCTGTCAAATCTGGTTAGCTCTTTGAGGGTGTTCTTAGGAAACAACAATGCATAGTGAACATGAGAGAGGAGGCCCCCTCAGGAGAAGATGTGTAGAGGACATTTTCTCTATCCTCCTTAGTCACTGTCTGTAATGAGGGAGGGTGGTGACAGAGCTTCCAGCCGGCTCTTGAGACAATCACATAGTTGTAGGAATTTATTTAATGTCTAGATAACTGGGATGTTCTTTAGAGAAGGCATGCTGTGGAATTCTCTGTATTACTCTGGTTACCAACACCAATCTGTCTTCTGTGAATTTGGTCTTTTGTCTGCAGACCTTACTCAGTGAATGCTACTATGTCAACAACGACCAATGAGGTCTGAAATTGGCATGGTGCTGGTATGGGGATGAACTGCCTTGGTTGTGACCGTGAAACTAGGATTAGTAGGTGACTATCGGGATCTAGTCCTCTTGGACGGTTAAAACGACTGATTGTGTCTGTGAACAGAGGGATATTTACATAAACTCTTTGTCCTTTGCCTTAGACTAGTCATTATAGTACCATCCCCCCGCTCAGTAGGGTGTCTTATCTTCTTCCCGAGGCTGGCTGTCACTTTCCCTCTTTTCTCTGCGGGCTGCTTGGGTATTGACCTTGATAGCTTTTGTAAAACTGTCACCAGGGTCTCGGAAGTACACAGGGAAGCCACACTGGCACTCAATCTAGCGAGAGAATTCCCCATTGGCAGAATGTCCTATGGTCATGCTGCTTTTGTGAACTGACAAAAAAAAAAAAGAGTCTGCATTCATTATGAAGCCTTTCTTCATTCTCTCACAGTGGTTTGTCAAATTAACTGATGAGAAGCTAATAGAGGGGCTAGTGTGTGAACGCACACACACACACACACACACACACCCACCCACACACACACACACACATGACTGTACGCAAAACTGAAAGTAATGAAATGAAGGCATCCAGGCAATGTTCAAAGGCCATAGGAATGTCCAGCATAGCCTCACAACTGATGCCCACATATGGCTGGTACTTTCTCTAATAGCTGGTACTTCCTCTTTTTGGCACGCTTTAATACAAGGAATCTTGCTGTCTGCCCTGGGCTTATCTCTGCTCAAGGTTATACCCTTTGTTATGGGGCTTTAACGACTGGGGACATGCGGGAAGTCGGCCGATATTGTGTGGTTTCATTGCTTCCTCGACCTAACCGACCGACCCCATTCCCCTGCACAGTTTTACCTGGCAGGCCACTCAATCTAGAGGGCCACCCGAGAAGCCATTTTGACGTGTTAGGCTTTGTTAGAGTCCCCCCTACATTCTGAGAGCATAGCAGAAAGGGAGACCATGCAGTACAAAGTGTATGGGTTTAAATTCACAATGGCAGGCTTACGTTTGGTAAGTCACATTTCTAAACCGATCGAATGAGGCCAGGGGTCATCAACCTGGATAACCAAACTAGCTACGTAGTACCTAGTACCTGTTTCGTTTCAGCATACCGTCATTAACTGGATTGCCCTGATCAATGGGTATGGGAGTATAACACGATTGCCTTTCCTACTGAAGAATAGTTTCAGTGTGCAAGTCAACCCGCCATGCGGACCGTTCCCTGGACAATGAGGGAAGGTTTAAGATCTGATTTGTGTCTCAAATGAAGGGTATACCAAGCCCTCGTTTAGAACAAGACAAAAAAATAAACTGGGGGATGCTTTTCGCTTTGTAGAAAGGACTCCCTGACCGAAATATTCTATATATGCAGGGGTTAGCTACTCTTCTACTCTGCCAATCTGCCACTAATTCAATATGGAATGTTGGTCGATCACATGTTTGGCAACCTCTCATACTTTTAATTAGTTCAGAGTGCTAGATTCAAAGGGTGTGATTGTCTTGGTTAGCAGTTCACGTTTTCAGTTTTGAGACGTAGATTCTAAGGATGATAGGTAGCTGTCGCTCACTGGAAAACAAATCAAGTGTATTGCATTTTTAGAGTTTTTAGGCAATCATAAAGTTTAACCAACAGTTTAATCTTCAATGATTTGCTTTGTCGGTGTAGAACCATGCTTTCATCATCATATTATTTTGGACAAAAAAAGTTAACCATAATCAATATATATATTTTCAAGTTTCCTTTTTCTGCTGTTCTTAATGTTGTCATACCGTGGGGTTTATGATGGATTTGGACTTAGCTCAGCGCTTAATGTATAATCAGTTCTGGTGAATATTACCAAGTTAGGCTTTGCTTTTATGGACAGGACATCTGCTTATTGGTCATTGCCCTCTTTGATGAGAAAGGAGAGAACGACGTGGGACCTGTAATCATTTCCAAATCATCTCGGGGCGCTGCTTTATAATTAGAAAGGACTGATTTCCTTGACCACAGCTGCCTCTTAAAATTGAAGGCCTGGCTTTGCCTGGTCCAGGACTTAAGAGAGGAAAGAGAGTGAAAATAGCTTCTGTTGGTGAGTTTCCGTTCTTGTATGCCTCTCTGCTGGATTGCAAGGGTCCAGTGGCAACGCAGGCACCAGTCCACAGCCATCTGTCCAGCCAAGAGCACTCTGTTGACCAGCTTTTTATGTGGCGCCTCTTGCTTTCATAACTGTCAGCTATAATTACAACGCTGTCATAGCTCCGTTAGCATGCAGATTGGCTAAACCTGTACCAGCCATTGTCTGGCGGGCTAAGTGAGGCGTTCAACTTTTATGATCTGCTTTTCAGTTCAGCCGCTGAACTGTTAGGCACCATATTTTCTACCCTCACAAAACAATGAGTGTATTGTCGTCACAGTTGGCCCTCCACTAGACCCATCACAATAGACCTGACCCGATCCCGTACGTTTCTGAATCGGTCCTCTATTTTATTTTGTATGCAACCGAACACTCTAGCCTACCGCCCGCTTCGCAGAATTCGCCTTTTATTTCCCACTCATGGCTGTAGTAAAATACCGCTCTTACTTTTAATGGCTGTCTAAAGTATGTGATGCTGTTTGAGCCTCTGCATGAATAGAGTTTGTTTTCCCCCTGCCTGTCCCCCCCTCCTCCTCCTCTCTTCTCTGTCCTGTCACTGTTTCACTGTGTCGTATAACACTTGGGCCATATAAAGACATAGTTACTGGACAAAGCCGGCCTTCTAGAGACTGAACCCCACTTGTATTGCTGTGTGTGGAGAAAGCACTGCTCGGGACTTCCTCTCCCCATTGATTGACGTCTTCTCTGTCATTCCCAAGTTAAGGCCGCAATCTAGATCCCAGAACCTTTATAATGTTGCGTCGGAACTCACTGTTTGTGTTCAGTGGACGTGGTTTGCATCCTGGTCAAGACTGGCCTCGTGCCAAGACTGTATCCGGTTGAACAGTACAAATCATGGAGGACATTTCCTTGTTTGTCGTTCTGGCTAATTGTGGAGCCGTCAAGTGTCTTTGGTTAAGCTGGGGCCCCGCTTTTCCAGGTGCTCGGAACAGCCCTTTCTGTTCAAAGCCGTTCCCTGCTAGATGTTGCTTCATAGCAAACACCTTGAAATCTTTTTTTTTAAACTGAATGATAGAATAAATGAATTTGTTGTGGGCCATCTTATTATATGAATTTGTTCATCCTATAATGCAGTATGATATCTAAAACCACCACAGCTATTTTGTAGACCCGGAAGGACATGAATGGCCCCTGTGGACCACATGAGCCTTGTATTTATTGGTGGATGTGGGTGGGTGGGTGGGGGGGGTGGTCGTGTGGGGGATGGGAGGCACACTTCACAACTGTTTAAATGTCTCCAAGATCGCAGAGGTGTCGTTGCGACCTCACCACTTCCTGCCTCTGGCATTCCTCTTTGTTTAGGAGCCCTGTAAACACAGGACAGCTTTGTGTCCCCCTGCGGCCAGGCGCGGGGCAGCCAAACGGCCCACTGTTTCTGATTAGACTTTCAGCCGGTGCCGCTCGTTCCCTCGGAGGAGCAGCGCCAGACGACAGCGGCCTGCCCTCCTCTTCCCCACTCCGCCATTGGCCGAGAGTGTCGGCGGTGAACTGGCGTCACTGCTAATCCGCTGAACGGCTGCCCGGCGAGAGGCCCTTAAGGCGGGAACCCTGGAAACGGAACCATAGCCCGTAACCATGGCCGTGCCGCCCCGCATCCGCAATTATGATCGAGATTGGCCCGCTGACGCATACGCCGATGAGGTTAATCAACGCACTACGTTTAATTTGCGGTCGCGACGAGAGGGCGTTTGCCGTGCTTCAGAACGGATTACTCGCCCTGTTGCCGCGTGGCCTCCGTCGCTGAATGGCCGCCCCGTCCAGCGACGGGCTCAGATCGATCTGTGTTTTATCCATCTGGCTCGTGGGGCCGTGGAGGGACCCCCGGCAGCCAGGTGAAGTCATTAACAGCTCTCGAGCCAGGTCCTCTACGGCCCGGGGGAACTGTTACGATTCGAAATAGCCTGAGAATATGCTGAGCCTGTCAAGAGGAGAAAGAAGAGTCTTAATATGAGAGGCAGCAGAAACGTAAGCCATGTCTAGCCCTATAGGCGTATATCTTATTGCAACGTGGAAAAGCAGCTTCCCTGAAAGGAGGGATAATTAAAGTGTAAAAGATAGGAGAAACCATGGGACAAAGTAAGCCTAGTTTATACTATAGGCTTCGATGGGGAGTTTGGGATTAGGTTCCATAAAAGCGACAGAACCAGTGTAACAGGTTCCAGTGCTTTGCAGAGCCTCTTCTCAAGCAAACGCCATTAACCCTGAGTTGAAAACAGTGTGACAGCATTTCTTCCTACAATCCTCTCTCCAACTGAACTCCATAACTGATCACCAGATTCCAGCTCGCTGTTCGGCTGTCAGTACTGTCAGACATTAGACACAGCAATCAGTCTGGGTGAGACTTACAATAACTCACCATGCCCATGCACTCATCAGAAATGGAAGACGGCCCTGTCACACAGGTAACGTTGTCTACCGATAGCAAATGCCTCGTGTGCTTAGCGGAACGTTGCCACGAATGGTCGAAATTAAATCTGGTAACAGCCCCAATTCATCCTAATTGCTGTTTTTGACCCTTTGACCTTTCAACTTTAACTTCAATTTTACTCCCCCCTGAACCGCTGAATTATGCATATAAATTAATTCAGGATTATGACTCCTAAGGTGTGTTGAAGCTCCACTGTACCATGACCACGCACCGATTGAAGGCTCCATTCGTAAAGGTAGAGCAGTGGCTCGCTTTTGTTTGCGTAGTGGGCTTGTACTTCAGTCCTTCAGATAATACCCCGCTGTAGTGCGTGTGCTCACTGACTCGCACGTTGTTATCTCAACTGAATGGTCAACGACACCGTTCTGTTTACCCCCGCTGCCTCGGTGTCCTTCCTCCCGATCCCCCTGTGGCGTGAGAGAAATGCAACGGCCGTTGACCTCGGGTGAAAGCACACAGCACGTGGCTCCAGTCAGACGGGTCCGCCTGGTCCTGTCATTTTCTCCCTCCGTCTCTGCCGGCTATCTCCTTCTCTAGACACGTCTGGATGCAAAAGCGTAAAGGAGCCGTTTTCATAAAGTACGCATGGCAAGGACAGGGGGCTTGGGGAGCTGTGACTAGAGTACTGCGTTAGGAGAGAAGTACCCTGGGACAACCGCTTGGCCCCGCCGTCTGAACGGGGGTCCCCGAGATGTTCATCAGATGTCTGGCCAGATGTCTGATGTGGACAGGAGGAGAATAAACATCATTCGTTGTGCACCCTCCGGCCCTTTTGCAGTTATAACTTTGCAGCTAGCTAGAGTAAACACAGCTAACTCTGTTTTAATCAAAAAAGATTGGCCACAGGCCGAAGGCACTGTTCTAGTCGGTGATGGAATTCCGCTTCTCCTGGATACATGCGTCATATGCCAATTATACAGTGGAATGTATGACCGTCAAGGAGGACGGTCATACTTTGTCAATTAGCCACCGTCCATTTGGAGCCGACATTCAACATGTAATACCGACTATATTAACCCTCACAGCCTAACGTTGCGAACCGCAATGGCTTCAAGTTCTCGTCTCTTTCTGTTTCAGCAGGAGATGCCCAGAGAAGAGGTCCCCCCGAGGTGTTCCCCCAGCACCAGGACCCGGGCAGTGCCTACCACCGCTACACCCAGGAGGACATGTTCCGGATGAGCCTAGCGAAGGGCGTGTCCATGTCCCTTCCCTCCTCGCCGCTCCTGCCTCGAGCTCCCTCCTACATGATGCCCCTACGTTCCAGTAAGAGATCCCCAGGTAAGACTTCCAGCACGCGCACGCCTCCTCGTCCATCACCCCGCACCAGTGCACGTTCAAGCACCACGCTCTCACTCCGCCCCGACGGTCTCCACCGGCCTATGTCTATGCCTGTCACGTTCACCACGCCTGACAAGTAGCTTCCCTTCTTTCTTTCGCGGTGTCTGCTCGACTTTCATCAAACCACATAGTGCTTTGGCACTTCTCCGCCAAAAGCCCCCGAAAGCAAAGAAGATCCCTAGACGCTGCTTTTAGAATCCTGCTCTCTAGCCCTCGCTGCCGTCCCTCCCTGAACTCCTCACGGCTATTCCGCCCCGCACACCGTCCTCTCCCGTTGTAAAGAGCCTTCAGCCTTTTGTGTTGTTCCTCTCTTTTCTCTCTTCGCTCGGTATTCCGCGCTCGAGAGGTA
>JAVQJS010019612.1:0-10570 GCA_036024795.1 Galaxias rostratus | reverse complement strand
CTAACACGGGGAGAACATGCAAACTCCACACAGAAAGGCCCTCAGGTGGGATTCGAACTCAGGACCTTCTTACTGTGAGGCAACAGTGCTAACCACTGCGCCACCGTGCCGCCCCAATTAAAATAACCAATTAAAATAACAATAATTATTATTATTATATATATATTTATACACTTACAGCTAAACATTGTTTTTAAGATGGGCTACATACTTTATCATGGATGTGTACTTATTAGATGTGATTTTGTTACGTATGCTTGTCACTTCATTTAATATGTTCATTTTACCTTTAATTTGCACTGTCCACTATTTTTGCTGCAACAATGTAAATCGTTTGTGAGTGTGAAAAAGAGAGATTGGGTTTGTGTTGATTCCATATCTCATACCTGCAGAGGATTCCCATGTTCTCAAGTAGGTAGCACTGTCCCCCGTTGAAACAGTAACTGGGTAGAGTGTCACAGGGCGAGCGGCAACTCCCATTCTGCCTCTGGTAGCCCACACGGCACCCACCCATTCCATCTGAGCCATCAATGGGAGGTGCTGCAGCAGGGCCATCGGGGATGGATGCTCCTCTGTTGGGTGGTGGTGCCATGTCAAGGGTGAAGGAACCAGATCCTGGGGCCCTTGGTTTTGATCGAGCAGGGGAGCCAGCTGGAAGCTTTAGATCGTCGTCACTGTCGTAGGTATCAGTGGTTGTGCTGTAGCTATACTCATCTGCTGTGGGGGACACACTGTCCTCATAGGGCGTGAGGTAGTCATAGTTATCTGGCATGGCCCAGGATGTTGGGTCACCAGCCTGCAGCTCATGGGCCACGGAGGATTGAGAGGAGGGAATTAGGTCCAAAGAGCGGCCACGAGAAGCAGGGTCGAAAAAGTCCACATGGAGAACATCAGAGTGGGAGGGGTTGGCGGTGGGCGAGGGTAGCACCGTTGTCATGGAGACAAAGCGGTCCAGATCAAATACAGCAGTGTCCTTGCCATTAAGCCATTGTAGATCAGTATTGAGCTTCTCATCCTCAGCATCCTCCACTACTCCCCGTCCAAGAGGGTTACTAGGCAGCAGGAGCTCCGTCTCTGCAGAGTCAAGGCTGAGTTGAGGGGGGGCTACCACGCTCTCCACAGCTCGCTCTACCAGCATGCCACTTCCCTGTTCCTGCTCACTAGGGCTAGGGTCACTCAAGGTCACTTTGTCGACAGGGGTTGAGCTGCTGACCCCAGTTGCCGTGGTGACAGCGGCCTGATTAACCTTGGCAGGCTCCTCCTCTTCACTAAACATAAAGGTTGAATTTCTTGTTAGCTTCACCTCAGTGACGTTAGTCTCCACAATATTCCCTGCAAAGCAAACAGCAAAGTTGGTGCTCTTGTTTTACATGCACTCAGATTTGTCAAATTCATATATGCAATCAGAATTGTTCTGTTATTATCACATCAAATTGTAACCTTTAACAATCAGTAATTTGGTATGAGGCAATTAAGGAAGAGGCTCTCAAACATTTGAAAGAAGTAGGCCTAAATCTTCCTTGCCAGGGATAGAACATCTACCATAAACTGAATAGACAGAATATACAGTCATAAGATACATATACTTGTCTTTCACAGCATTCACAGGTAAGGAATATCCTTTTTTCAGTGAATATTTTTTTTTAATTAAAAGCACAACACCTAGTTCATAACGATAGAAACAGGGCCAGGTTGTATTACTTTCCAATAGACAGAGACATCACAAAGGGCAGCAGGTAGTACTTTACAATAGACTAAGAGACATTACCAGGGCATGCTATAATTTACAATCTACAGTAGGCATATGTAAAAGAGAGAAAAAACATTATACCACCCCAAAAAAAAATATGCAAAAAGTGGTTTAAATTGTGTGTGTGTGTGTGTGTAGGTGAATGTTACTAACTGGGGTAGCTTCCAACTCCTGTAGCTGAGGTTGTTGCTGAAAACCTGTCCCCTATATACTACAGTATATGAACACAGTGGGCATAGGACAATCATCATGTTCTGGAGACGTATCTCTTGTGATTGTTAAATACATTTCCAGTAATTGTTATTGATTGATTTGTTTTGTCTACTTTGTGATTCAACATTCTAAATGGTCTCTTGACTTTCTATTTATACCGTCTTTGTTCTCTCCATTAAAAGAGGCCTGTCATAATGTTTAATGAGTTGCTGCTAGTGGTAATAAAGATGGGACTCTTGGAGGACCAAATCTATGCTGCTAGCTCCAAAAAACGTACAAGATTTGTAGACACAGTTGTAGGCTAATTATAGATTTGCCGACATATTCTCTTTGTTCTCAAAATATTTTCTGGGACAAATATGGATCAAGACCTGTACATTTGATCGTGTCCGTATATCTGTCCCTCTTAGGTGTAAATAAGTGACTGATGTAGACATTGCAGACAGTTTCTTTGAGTTGTTTAAATAGCTGCCCGTGTCTGGAACCCCCACCATGGTGGACGATGTCAAGGTGGGCGTATTCATGACGTCATTAGAGAGCCTAAGTCCTCCTCTTCCGATTGACCACCATGAGACCTTTTCTTAGAAAAACATGTATGGATTGGTAGTCAACAGCGAGAGACAACTTCTAATTTAAAGAATGTTGCCATGAAGTATAAATATGTTTTTAGTCAATTTAAAATAGCTGTGCACTTGAAGAGAGCAATTTGCTGTAAAAAGTATAATACTGTGAAACTATTTAATTAGAAAGAATACAAACCCCTCTGACAATTGTCACTTTAACATGGTGGTGGGGGTTCAGTGTCCCTGTGACGGGTGCAATGCCAATTGGGTGGTAGACATAGGCGGGGACCTAATCTAGCTGACCCCTGGCAACGTAGACTGTTCCTGGGGACGTGGAATGTAACCTCTCTGGTGGGAAAGAAAACGGAGCAGGTGCAGGGGGTGGAGCAGTACCAACTAGACACTTGGGTTTGACTCTACGCCTTCCTCTGGTTCCAGAACCCAAGTCCTGGGGAGGGGCTGGACTTTTCTTTTACGGAGTTGCCCAGGTTGAGAGGCGTCGGGCAGGCATGGGAATTCTTAGTCCCCGGCCGGGCACTGCTGAATTGGAGCTTTCCAAGGTGAAAAAGAGAGTCGCCTCTTTGCGACTGCGAGTTGCTGGGGGGAATGCTTTGACTGTTGTTCGTGCTTATGCACAAAATGGCAGTTCCTGGATCTGGCCGTCTTTGAGTCGATGGGTGAGGTCCGGGAAAGGGTTCCATCTAGTGATTCTACAGGTCTGCTGGGGGACTTTAACGCCCATGTGAGTGACAATGGAGAAGCATGGAGAGGTGTGACTGTGCTTGACATGGATTGTCCATCATGTTCGAGCAGAGGGATGTTCAAGTGTACCTGGTACCAGAGCACCCAAGGTCGCAGAACAATAGTAGTGAGGGTGAATTGTGAACGCCTGGTGGAGGACCCTGTACGGAAGGTTTTCAACTCCCACCTCTGGATGAATTTCTCGTGCATCACGGGGGAAGTTGGGAACATAGATTCCGAATGGACCATGTTCAAAGCCTCCATTGTGGAAGCGACTACTAAGAGTTGTAAGCAGAAGGCCGTCAGTGCCTGTTGTGGTGGCAACCGAAGAACGCCAGTCAGGAAGCCGTCAAACTGAAGAAGGAGCCCTTTTGGGCTTGGCTGAACCAGGGTTCTCCTGAAGCAGCAGACTGGTACCGGGCGGCCTGAAGGGCAGCAGCTTCGGTAGTCAAAGATGCAAAAACCCGGGTATCGGAGGGGTTTGGGGAGGCTATGGAGAAGGACTTACGGTTGGCCTCAAGGAAGTTCTGGCAAACCGTTAGACGTCTCAGAAAGGGAAAGCAGGGATCAGCCCAGGCTCTTTGGAGCAGGAGAGGAGAACTGCTGACCAAGACTGGAGATATCGTCGGGGGGTGGAAGAAGCACTTTAAGGAACTTCTCATCCCCACCAACACATCCTCTGTGGAGGAGGCAGAGTTTGAAGAACCAGACGAAGACCCAGAAAGTTCCCTGGCCAGGTCACTAAGGTAGTTGGGAAGCTCCTCAGTGGCATGGCGATGGGTGTGGTTGAGATTCGCCCTGAGATACTGAAGGCTCTGGATATTGTTGGGCTGTCTTGGCTAACAAGCCTTTTCCATGTCGTGTGGAGGTCGGGGACAATACCTTTGGAACGGCAGACTGGGATGGTGGTTCCCATTATAAAAAAGGGGATTGGAGGATGAGTTACAATTATAGGGGTATCACACTGCTGAGCCTACCTGGGAAAGCTTATGCCAGGGTATTGGAAAGAAAAATCCAACCAATTAACGAACCTTGGAGGGGGGACATGGGAGTTTGCCCATCTAGTCTACATGTGTTTTGTGGACTTGGAGAAGGCATACGATCATGTTCATGTTTGTTCATAACGATTATGACGTTGATAGGAGCCATCCGGTCCCTATATAACCGGAGTGAGAGTTGTGTCCGTATACTCGGCACAAAGTCAAATACATTTTAAGTAAGAATTGGACTCCGTCAGCGCAGCCCCTTGTCACCAATTCTGTTAATGATTTTCATGGACAGAATCTCAAGGCGTAGCCAGGGTGAGAAGTGTGTCCAGTTAGGGGACCTCTCTCCGGGATGGGAATGAATTGCTGCATCAAGTGAGGGAGTTCAAGTATCTCAGGTTCTTGTTCACGAGTGGGGGAAAAATGGCGCGTAATATTGGCATATGGATTGGTGCAACATCAGTAGTAATGCAGAAGTTGTACCGAACCTTTGTGGTTAAGAAAGAGCTGAGCCGAAAAGCAAAACCTGCGGTTTACCAGTTGGTCTACTTTCCAACCCTCACCTGTGGTCATGAGCTTTGGGTATTGATAGAATAAATAAGATCGAAAGTACAGGCGGCTGAAATGTGTTTCCTCCGTAGGGTGGCTGGGCTTAGTCTTAGGGATTGGGGAAAGAGCTCGGCCATCCGGAGGGAGCTCGAAGTAGACCCACCGCTCCTTCGCATCAAAATAGGCCAGATGAGGTGGTAGGGCATCTGATTAGGATGCCTCCTGGGTGCCTCCTCTTCGAGGTTTTCCTGGCATGCCCTACTGGTAGGAGACCCCGGGGTAGACCCAGAACACGCTTGCGAGATTATATGGCTCGCCTGGCCTGGGAACACCTCCAGATTCTCCGGAGCTAGAAAGCGTTGCTGGGGATAGAGACAGCTGGAAAACCCTGCCGAACCGGCTGCCACCACGACCCAGCTGCGGATAATGGATGGATGAATGGACATTGTTTTTGTATTGGTACTTACCTAAAGTGGATCGAAACATTCCAAATTTTATTTTGTGTTAGGGTGAACCTAGATATTTAGAGATGTAGTTGAAAAGAGTGATAAAAGAAATTATTTGTTACTGAATTGAAACTGACTTATTGTTCCATCCATCAATCCATCCATTATCTGCCGCTTAATTGGGTCGGGTCACGGTGGCAGCAGGCTCAGCAGGGTGTTCAGCCGTCCCTATCCCCAGCAATGCTTTCTAGATCCTCCTGTAGGATTCCGGAGGCGTTCCCAGGCCAGATGAGATATGTAATCTCGCCGGCGTGTTCTGGGTCTACCCCGGGGTCTCCTAACAGTAGGGGGTGCCTGGAAAACCTCCAAAGGGAGGCGATCAGGAAGCATCCTAATCAGATGCCCGTACCACCTTGTCTGGCTCTTTTTGACTTGAAGCAGCGACTCTACTCCGAGCTCCCTGCGGATGGCAGGGAGGTCTTTACCCTATCCTTAAGGCTAAGCCCAGCGACTCTGCGGAGGGAACACAGTTCAGCCGCTTGTACCCGCAATCTTGTTGTGGAATTGAATTGTATGGTGAACCTCTGGTTGCTTTGTTTTGTTTGTATTCAAAAGAAATACAAGGTACCAGTATACCAGCAGTGTAAAGGTTGTGTGCTACACTAGCCTTGCAAAGGGTTAGGACCTAGGTGTGTAAAATAGATAATTGGGTCTTGAACTTCAAAAGATGACTAAAGCATGCGAGTCCTTTAGACATTTAATCAACAATAGGCTACTTCCTTCAGTGTTAAGTCAAATCTTTACTACTTCGTCTAAAACCTGTTTTACGCTTTCAACCGATCAAACAAGATCAAAATCTCTAAAAATCAACACTGCTTCATTACATAACCAGACCACTTCGTCGTGATCAAAATCAGTGCTCTGTGCTGTGTCAGCTAGCCGACAATACATGCCCACAAGTTCAGCCAATGTCCACGTTTTTACATTGTTTTTTAATGTGGCATTTGGCGTTTGGATCGCACTGTGTTAGGGCTCTACATGAAACGAATATGAAGTTTGTTTGTAGTGTCGTTCGACTGGTTAATTTTAAACAAATATTTTAAATAACAGCACCAATAGTAAACCTGCGTCTCGCTTGTGATAAAAAAAAAATGTTTCTCGGCCAATTTAGATAATCTGAGGTCAAAAAAGACTGACAGCCATAGACGGCGGATAGGCACGTAAGAAAGGCTAGAAGGTTTCCCTTGACTGGTCTAATAATAACAATAAAACAATGGTGATCCAACAACGTGGTTAGCTACATTAGTTACATGAATATTGATTGAAAAAACCCAAACGTATTGGCATGTCTAACTTAACCAAGGTTTAAATGTTCGGGAGTGTCAATACTTTGGCCAATATTTAACACCCACCACAGCTGTGCGTAATTTTTTGCGATTATAGTGCCTAGTTACAGGTGGAAACGCAGTGTAGTTGTTCCTACATGTACAACCCGACCCGTTACCTAATGCAAATCCAATGCCCACCGCTTACCCTAACGTGCGAGGGATTGCACAGCCTACCCAAACGCGCGTCATGCTCACCCAATCAAAAGTGAAGGGAAAAAACAATGGGAATGCAAAAATAGGCAGCCTACAGCCAACACACATCTCATTCAAGCACAAACAAAGTGTCGTGCCTGTCGACAACATTCAGAGGGGGAGGGGTCTTGCTATTCCAACTATGAAGATTCAAGATTCAATCAGATTATAGTTGGCTACTTATCTACTTCTCTTTCTCCCATGCTATCTACGGAGCTGGCTTGACATTAGTTTGCCCACCTAATATATGTGTCAGCCCACCCAACTATAGCAGGTGAGAATCAGCTCTGACCTACCATTTGGTGGATATGACCAATAAGCAAGCAAACATCACCAAAAGACCTCACATGGTTGTTCATTTGCAGGCCTTTGCCTCGGCCATTTTTTTATTTTCCAAGGTTCACGTACAAAAGCACAATCGTACTGCAAATCGCCGCTCACCATTGATTTTTAGTGGTGGGGCATGCTGGTATGGCAGCCGTCATCTCGAAACCAGTGGCGAAGCAAGCCAAAGCCAAGGAACGGTTACCAATAATTCACATTTTCTCAATTCTATAAC
Source organism: Galaxias rostratus (assembly GCA_036024795.1). Lineage (NCBI taxonomy): Eukaryota > Metazoa > Chordata > Actinopteri > Galaxiiformes > Galaxiidae > Galaxias > Galaxias rostratus. The sequence goes on along the minus strand of JAVQJS010019612.1, from coordinate 3,183 downwards.
AACTCCAAGCGAAGTTCACTAAGCGTTAACCAATAGAACCGATATTCTTTTTACTATTCTCCTGCACATAAGAGAGATATACAAAGCCAACACAGGACAAGCTCGATAGAGAGAAATGTGGAGGAATGTAATGTCTGAAATGATGGTACATAATAATAAATACAGTAATTAAAAATATAATTATATACACTTAACAGCTTACAATGATTGGACATTAAACTTGCTTGTTCATGGCACTACCCAACTGCTGTCTGTCAAATTGATCAGAAATGCCCACCAGCTTGCTGGCTCGTTGACGAGGCAATGCAATTGGAGTGAACCAAGAGGGAACAGGTGAGCTTGCCGCTTTTGGTGTACATTGTGGGTAGCGGCTTATGATGGGCTGTTAGGGACTGTGTATATGAGCACATTTCTCTATTATGTGAGAAAGGTTTTCAATAGTTTATGTAAAAGGTTTTCAAAATACTGTAAGAGAGCATTTCAACTGTGTATATGAGGACATTTCACTAGTATTTGTGCAAGGTTTTCACACAACTAGTTTTTCAGATGTGCATGTGAGCGTGTACTGTTTCAGTGGTTTCCATGAGAGTGTTTCATATGTGTACGTACAAGCATTTTACTTGTATGTGTATGTGCGTTTCAGTGTAGAAGGTGCCTGAGTATTGGTTTCATGTGTGGTTGTGGGAGGGAAAGTACATGTGTATGTATGATATTTCAGAAAAATGTCACTAACAGCCTCTTATAACTGCTTGTTTGATGCTCGGCTAATCTGGAGGGTGGCTTGGACACAAACAGTATGGGAAATTTGTAGTTACTTTAAACAAAGATTTGCTTAAATGTTGCTTAAGCTTAAACTAAAAAGAGTTTATTGGGAAACTGGAAAGTTACTAACCCCTACCAATGCATGACTTTTCTTAATGGAGTGATTGATAACCTAACTTAGTTTTCAAAGAGGTGTCGAGTTATTGTAATTAAATACAACTTTCCAGACATTAGCACAACACTGATAGTAATTAAAAACCTTATTGTTTGATTTACATAATTGATTCGACACCGCTCTATTTTGTACTGTTAGACAATTTATTTTTTATTTTTTTATTTTGCTTGAAATCTGTACGTGTTTTTAAAAAGGAGTTTGAGTACATAATAATATATTTTGGGGTGTTTTACCATGGTATCATATTGGATGTGGATAATTGTGGAATTTCACTGGTGTTGGTATCGATGGACTGCTAAATTTCTGGTATGATGACGTCCCTAATAGACACATTACTTTGAATTGTTTATTAGACGTGTTTTGTGAAGTTAAAACAACAATTGTCATAACCCTATCCCAAACCCCAACCCTACTATACTTTACTATTATAGTACTGGTGATTTTACACCAGTAAAATACACCTTTGAGATAGTGTATAATCATATAACTTTGCAACCCTATTCAAGGAACCTCCAGGCTTTTCTAGGCTGAGGACAGCATCAGTGAACTAAGGCTCAATAATAGGTTTATTTCCCCTCGTTTTTCAAAGATTTGTGGATTAACAGAGATCATCTTTCCATGGCAGATGTGTGACTGCAAGCTGAAGGCGAGGAGAGATATAGTTTAGGGTCCTTAATTTTGTTAGTTTGACCAACACATTTTAAACAAAGCCCTTGCGAGAAAAATCCAGGTTTTTACTGGGAAAATTTGACATCACAGCCAAGCATGCAGCGCATGGACGGATTCTTGCTACAAAATCCCCAGTAAGAGACCACTCACCACCAATCTTGGCTGGAGCGGCCATTTTGAGAACTCAGTATTGCAGTTAGCAGGGGAACATGGTAAATTCAACACTTGTTTTTTAAAGAGTTCAATGCTATCAGGGTGCCAGTTCAAAGTACTTCATAAATTATTCAACAGGGAACCCAGGCCATAGTCATGCCTTTATGTTGGGTGGCCTCCCCCATTGTCATAGCAACAGCAGCAGCCTCAATGAGGCAACGTTAACTGCATTCGATTCAATAATACCATGTTGTAAAGCTACAAAAAGTGAATTTATTGCCATCATTCATTGAGTGTGCCATGTTGACTTGCCATACTTAATATTGTTACAATGTATTGGCCTATAATATGCCAATAGTTTTCAATTAGTCTATTTGTGGTGGGCTATATGCTTCTGTGTTTAGAACAGTTTACCAGGTCAAATGTAAAAATTCCTTGATGTAACAATTGGGTTCCGTAGAGTGTTAAGAAAGCTCCAACCAGCATCGCCTTGCTGACCCACTTTTGAATGCACTCTTTGGGAGTGATGCTATATCACTGATAAAATAATTAGGCTTTAACAAGCCTACTGCTTATGCATACCATAATAAGCATTTGCTTGATAAATGTAACAAAGAGTATATATTACACATTTCTTACCATGCACAGACAGTGAAGTCAAGTGTAGGACCAACAGGCTCGACAGCATCAATAGCCTCCAGCATCCTGTGCAGAATCTTATCACCTTTTTTCCCATGCTTGATTTTAAGTCAGAAGCAAAAACGAATTGAGGGAATTACTATTTAAATTGAAATGTTCGACAGATTAAATCTAGTTCCAGAGTTAATATTTGTATTTGCATGAAGTATCAACGTTTAGACTCCCGCCTCCATGCTCTTCTCCATAGCCTCTGCGTATCGAAATATCCTCTCCTGTTTAAACCCACCAGCTTCTATAATTCGGCACAACCGATATTTTTAACGTTCCATATCCAACAAAAAAATGAAGACGAGGATCGACCACGATCACGAATGGCCACTGCTTGGGGAGGTTACGACAAGACCATGCATAGGATGAAACCTAGTTCGTTCAGGGGTATCTATGGCTCTTGGAAAGGCTGAATACCCTCACGGAATAGGATGCTGTCGACAACCTTCTTTCAACAATGAAAACCAGGAGGTTGTGCTGCCCCCTTCAGTCTCCCACTCCACAGGGGCTGGATTAACACAAACGTGTTGTTAGCAAAAAACAGTCGTCAGTACATAAAGAATTCAGTTCCAAGAATTCAGTTCCAGTTGCCTCAGCTGTGAATTTCATACATAGATTTAGATATTTTCTTACTGCAATGTACATAGACATGTGGATATATTTTTTTTTTTTTTATCGGGACTACGTACCCATCTCATCTTATCTTATCTATTTTATACTTTTATTTGTTTTATTTT
>JAVQJS010019602.1:0-16304 GCA_036024795.1 Galaxias rostratus | reverse complement strand
GTTTCACATTTTTTCAGTCTCCCTCCCTCACTCTCTCCCTCTCTCCTCCTCTCTCTCTCTCTGACACACACACACGCACTCACACACACACACACGCACTCACACACACACACACGCACGCACACACACACACACACACACACACACACACACACACACACACTCACACACACACACACGCACTCACACGCACTCACACACACACACACACACACGCACGCACTCACACACACACACACACACACACACACACACACACTTGATTTGGTGTGAACTGTAGACGTTTCCCGTGATGCAGGTGCCGGAGTTGTGTTTTGATCGAACTGAATTGTATGAAACAGAAACGAGCCCGTCCTCACTTGAGACAGTGCTCCCAGAAATATCCAATACTGCGTTGCTATTGGACCAGGTTTAGTCACATGGTGCCAAAGCATAACGCAGGGTTTTTGATACGCTCTCTTCACATCCACCTAGGCATTGTCCTGGATTTGCCTGTGACCTCGTTTAGATTGCACCTTAATTATCGAGGGAAGGGTCCATGACAGCAACTCTGTTGGTGGCACTGCGTTGTCATGGCATCCGTGTCATGGCAACATGTCAGCAATTCGCCAAGGTACTCATGGGCCTCGAATGTTAACTGATTTAAGGCCCTGGTCATTCCATCCTTTCAATACTTATTTATAATGTGTTAAATAATTTGTATAATTTTATAATACATTTTTTTTTTAAACATTCACAAGAATTGTTATTTTTATATTTGTGCCTTTAATAAATAATAAGGGGATGAAACTGGGGGCTGATGAGCATGTGATGAACACACAAGTTTACAGTCAAGGATAGCTCAACAGACACCAGAAAGCAAAGAAAATAGTGCCATGGGGCAAATTGACAGGAACAGAACCATGAGGAAACGGTTCATATCAGAATTGACATGACCTAAAATGGAGTTACCGGTCAAGGGCCTGAAGGCATACTGGTTGCCTCATACGTTACAATACGTCACGGTCGTTTGATAGACTTTTAATCAATGCGACTTACAGGGCAAGTCTTCCCGGAGCGACTCAGTATGAGGTGCCTTGCTCAAGGGCAAGTGTGTGATGTTTCAAAGTGGACTTGAACTCTTGACCTTTTGGGTGACCTGATCCTCTACCCACTATGACTGGAGCTGGCATTCCTTTCAACGGTTGATTTGTCCGCACACCCTTTTTTTGGGGCGGGGGGGCCCTTTGCAAATGAGTCTTGCATTTAATTAATTCGACTGATTATCATTGCACTCTTGTTTTTTAAGTGACTAATTATCTAAACGGACTGAAGTGTTCTTTGTGTGTCAGACCGCCTGCCGTATTTCATTTGCCTTTTTCTCTTTTGTTCTCGGCTCCTCTGGTTTTACACACTTACCCAACGGGTTTTTGCTCTTTTGACAAGACAATTAATCTAAGTGATAAAAATATGCCGCACACCCGCCCACCGAAAAATATAATATTTCAGAATGTGATTTCTGATTACTGGAGTGTGAATATGTGAACGTGTGTGAGATGACTAATAGTTTTTTTCCCCTTGATCGTCCTACTTGTAAAAATGTAGATCAGATTCAGTTTGATGGTTAATCACTCTATCCTAGACCTCTGTTGGAAAGATAGGCATCACCTCACAAAAAGCATTAAAATACGTTCATATCTTGATGGACTGGGTTTAAGATCGGATTATGATACGACAAGGAACATCGCCATCGTGGAACAGACATCTCAATAAAAAATAATAGTACAAAAAATTGAATTTGAAAACTGATTGTCGGCCATCTTTGATGTTTACATTTGGCATTCCAATGACACAGCCGCCAATCACTCCTCCCAGTGGAGCCCTGCAGACTCTCCGACAGAAGGAGGAGGACATGTTGCTGCTGTTTCGCCCCTTTACTCTTTGAAACACCATGTGTTAAACATGGGAGGCTTTGGGTTAATTGAAGCCAATTAAGCGCACATTATTCTGAGCTTTCCACATGGGGATCAATTTACATTCATGATTATGGGGTGTCCTTATCACTGAGTAATGGTTATTGCTATACAAAGAACGGACAGGCACAAGCTATACTGAGTCTGTTATGTTTTGTTTTTCTCTGTGTGAATGGCTGAGTGGGTTAAGAGACGGAGAACCAGGCCACTTGTGCACTCAGAAAGGAATATTTGATTGGATTGCTCTCGTGTAAGACATACTGCGTCAAACTTACTGTGTGTTTGTGTGTGCGTGCGTGTTTGTGTGTGTGTGCTTGTCATGACAGGGTGTCTTAATCAAGTAGCATGACTAGTGGAGGGAATCGGTCAACGAAAGTACTATAGACTAAAACACACACACACACATACATTGACATGGAGATGGTGCAGTTGTTATAAACTGATTAGGTTTCGAAGCACAGATCTACTTTGGCATCCACACAACCCGTGGAGCCTGCAGTGCATGTATGACTTTTAAAAAAACGCTGTGGCACCAATCAGGCCAACGCATTATTTACTTCGCAACGTGTTCGTTTCACTTAGTCAGACGTAAACGCCACACATTGCACATATTTATTTCCAGTCCTTTGATTTAATGCACGCCACGTAGTCAAACTTCTGCTTCCTGAGTCCAGTTTTTTTTTTGAAGACATAATTGGTTTGCAGAAGTCAAACAGAGGCCAATTACCTTCATTCCTTTGGAGACCTGGAAGTCTGTCTTAAGGTTGTCTGAGGTCATTAAGAATATATGAAGCCTAGGTCCATTACTTAGCGTATTCTCTCTGTCTGTTCACCAAATGCAACCAAGAAAAAAAAAACATGATTCAACTGGGTAAAGTTGTCTTTTTTATTTCTTTTAAAGTACAGTACATATTTTATAGTTGCCACGGAGACATACTGCTTCCTATTAGGCCGATGTTTTTTTCTTTCATCCCCCACAGGCCAGGCCTCTTCTAAATTCCAAGGTAACTACCAGTAGAGACTGGATGTTTGCCAGCCCTTCCTTTCCCAGTACCTTTGTATCGCTTTAACGGGGGAGGTGGGGCGGTCATTTTATGGAAGGAATAAAGGTGTTAAACTATGACACTTGTTTGTTGTTCGCTGATGAATGTTAAGTAAGTAGAAAATGTTACATTCGAATAGACTCATTCTCGCCAGAAAAACGGCACATGAGAATCCTATACATCAGTCGGATTGTGTTGAAATACCTCTACTGCTGTGTTCCTTTCAGAGGAAACGTGTGGATTTACCCTGGCAAATTGCGGGGGGAAAGTGCCGGTTGCCTTTTGGTATCTCCCAGTAATTACGTTAATTACGAAGAGCTAAATATTCAGCAGCCTTTGTAATGTCTCCCACTCATTACAGCAACAAACCCTCCCCTGCAATAGAAAATCAAGACGCTTCCAAACGGTATCCTAATTTTAAAAACAAACACCGAGCGATATCCTTATGTGTTGAGTGTTGAACATTTTTTTATTACTTTTGCAATGAATAGGGACTCCAGATGCTCTACTATCTATTTATATATAGTGTCAGTGTTTTTGTGTGCGTGTGTGTGCCTAAAGACTGCATAATGTTTTCCTCGACCTGCTGTGAGGCCAAAGACACACTGCCTCAAACTGAATTTCAAATTAACTTCCCAACTGTGTTTCTTTAGAAACACCAGTCCCTATTGGTCACGTGTGCTCGCAAACGAGCCTATATTTTACTACTTTGCGGGAGAAAGACATTTGGGAAACCTTCTTCTCCTTAAGGCTCTGCGGCAAGTGAGCAGACAATAGGCAGCTCTTCAATCTAAGCTGTTTCCTGTCTTTATAAAGGTTTGAATCGGAAAAAAGGCAGACCGGTGTGTGGCGACATCCTGCTTGCCAGTGTCTGTACAAAGTGGCCCGTCGAAAGAAACATTTTAATGAACCAGCATTTCCTCAATTAGTCAATTATGAGAAGAACATTACTGGGGAAGCAAGTGCCGGAGAGCCGAACGAACCATTGTGCGTGCGTGTGTGTGTGTTTGTGTGTGTGTGTGAGAGAGAGAGAGAAAGAGAGACTGTTAGATGTCATAATGTTACATGTTCTAAATACTAAAACGCAAATGCCAAATGTGATTGCTCACAATATTAACAAACTTTGCAACTTGATAAGCAAAAATATATACATTTTTTTAAAAATGCTAAAAATAAAGACATTCAACGTGTCTTTTGCTTACCAAAAAGCCTTTTTCTGAATATTGAAGGACACACAAGTTCGTTAGCGAAAAAGGTCCCCCTGCTTTGTAGTCCCTGAAGCTCATAGTATTGATCTTAGCTGCTGAATTTGCATTTCATATCAATGTCGCCTCATTTAAAATGGTGATTACCGATATATCTTCCAAGCCTCTACAAGGATTGGGGAATTGCACAGACGGGTGATGCCAATCCTCAAGTCAAAATTAATGAGCTTATCACAATGTAAATAGTTTGGTTGTTAATTGGTTTAGATGTGTCCTTTCTATATTGCTGGATTTTAAAGGAAGAATGAGAGAACGCATTACAATTTTTTTTGCAATACGTTCTCTAACTTTGTGACATCATACATTGGTGCCCCCCCCACACACACACAACAATAATGATTTGATAAAAAATTACACAACAGAGAGCAATTTAGATTCACAATATTAACTTGTATTAATAAATTAAGGTGTTTAAAAATCGATTCAGTTGAGGACTACCCAAACTAAGGCCTAACAGCAATCCATCCATCCTAACATTCCCAATACGTTTTAAATGAAGGGACACGTCTTTACCAACTGCTGAAAGTCAAAAAGAAGCTATTCCGCTCCCTTAGAGAGTCGGCTTTGTTGTCAACAGTCACAAGTTTCACCATCCATAAAGTGAAGTACGATGATATGCTAAATCAATGTGACATCACTCAATAGCGACATGTCCAGGGTGTGCCCCGCCTCTCGCCCTATGTCCGCTGGGATGGGAGCATCCCCGCAACCCTGCATTGGATAAGCGGTATAGCGGATGGATGGATGGATGGCCGTTTTAACTGCAATGGGCTGAAGTCATTTCCTTTGTGCAAAGGAAGACCTGCTCTACAAACGTTTTCGCATCAACGTTTATATCCTAAGTAGAAACATACAGTGGAGCGTTTTTCATTCACCTGGGTTGGTTTTCATGAGACAAATCAGTCTAAACAATCCATACACAGGCTGGGTTATGTTAAGCAAGCAGTTTGCGATTGGACGACTTACCTCGCTGTGAATGTGTCAGAACAAATGACTCCGGCATATTCGATTGTGCAATACGCGTGCATATATGTTTATTTATTTACTTATTTTTCGTAAATCACACAGCAGCCCAGTCAACCATCGACAGCATGCATTGCATGTTAAATACTATATACAATCCCAACTGTATCGAGAGAGGATTCACCTTCTAAAGGATAAACCAGTGGGCAGTCGCGTAACTACACAAAGGCATTGCTTTCTTTTCTTTTTCTTTCTTTATGTCTTCTGCCCTGCTACAGTAAGGCCTGAGATGCACTGTCTCATTAACTGGGGCTAGGTTGGAGGGCCGAGTCTCGCCTCCACTCCCCTGACATCTCTCTCCAACACTAATAAGACACTTTCTGCTGCCATTAACGTACCAATTATTCAGGAAAAATATTGCACCGGAAAATCCGGTACACGGGCTTCTGCCGATGTAATCTTCTGCCCCTGTCAGCTGATGTGTTCGTGTTGAATACTGATAGAAGGAAAACAGAGAGAGAAGCAGAGAGAAATCCAAACAGAGACCAGCCAGAGAGGAGCTAAATTATATCCGAATAATAACAATACATTATTGCCTGCCTACCACTGTGTATACACCGCAATATGAGATTTCAATGAGGTGATAAAGTCGTTCCAAGTGTAATGACATAAATTGCATGCTTATTCGAAAGAAAGTTTTAATTAAGTTTTTGTAACAAGCTGTGTATATTTTTGTGTGAGGGATTGGAAATCAAGGAAATATCTCACTGCCAAACCCTTTGCAAATGTTGTATCCAACTGTATTTGTTCTTATCTCTGTGGTATGATTGCCTTAACTAAAGTCCAGCTCTGCCTATAAATCAATTCTGTGTTGCTTGTAGTCTAAGTTCCCTTACATGACTGAGCTGTCAATATTCAGGGCTGAATATAAACTGGAACTCGATTCAAACTTATTTGTAATTTAACCATACATCAACACTGGCAAAAATCAAAAGTAAATATTTAAATATATGTTTTTGAACACATTTTCTCCAAACCAAAGTCTTCCACTAAGACAATTCTAAAACTCTACTTCCCATCAGCCATTGCAGCAGGACAACTATGACTTGATGCGAGAAAAGCTTTGCTCGTTATAAAGATATTTTAACGCATACGAAGTTGCTTAAATAATAGACACTTAATTTACAGTTGTGCGTGTGTCGTAAGTCTCAGTCCATTTCTTAGTGTTGACCCGATTGATACATTTATTTCAAACGGAATTACGAGTTTTGCGTTTTAGCTGTCCATCGACTTTCTCCTTTATGAATGAAAGGAAACCAACTCGGCTGTCAGTTCAAACACGAAGCACAGAAAGTTAAACTGTTATCTTAGTTGTCCACTACAACAAGAATCCAGACATGTCAACCCAAAGCTACAAGAATGTGACCCATGTGCTTTTCGACATGGACGGATTATTATTAGGTTCACAATATTTTTTGCATTGCAATTTGTGCATGCTTAGTGTGCGCTTGAACGTTGGGTGCTAGCATAGCAACGTTGGTTTGTTCAAATGAAACATGCCTCGCTATGCTGAATTGCTTAAGCAAGTGTTAGAGGGATTGTCAGTGCGTCTAATAATGTTTCTTTGTGCCCAAATCAAATTACTATTCTAGAAAATACGATACAATTCTATATTTTACCTAAATTAGTCATGGTAGTGATTTAAATTGGTCTTATTACCATACTGAAAATTCCGTAAGGAAGACCGATCAAATAACGTTCCTAAATTATTTCCTATATCTTAATTTCTCACTCCAGATACAGAGAGGCTGTACACGGTTTCCTACCAGCAAGTATGTGACCGCTACGGAAAGCAATACACATGGGATGTGAAATCCACCGTAATGGGAAAAAATGCATTGGATGCTGCTCGTATGATTCGCGACTCTCTTGATCTACCCATGACAGCAGAGGAACTGCTGGACGAAAGTAGGAAGATACAAGAAAAAATATTTCCTTCCGCACAGTTAATGCCAGGTAAGCAACCTCCAACAATGATTGCCCCAGGCTCTTTTTGAGTATTTTACCAGATATGAAAACAACTCTTGTAAAAAATCTAAATGTTCAAACTCGATAAATATGTTTTTTTTTTTGGTATAAATGTTTGTTTTTTCATTCTCTCAGGAGTGGATAAACTTATTCGACATCTACACAAACACAGGGTCCCCATAGCGGTTGCGACGAGTTCGGCGGGGTTGACCTTTGAAATGAAGACGTGCCAGCATAAAGCCTTCTTTGCCCTCTTCCACCATATAGTCCTCGGGGACGACCCTGATGTTAAAAATGCCAAACCTCAACCGGACTCGTTTCTGGTCGGTGCCAGTAGATTCAGCCCTCCTGCCTCTCCAGAGATGGTAAGCGATCGATAAAACTGCACCATCAATTAAATACTCTACATTGTACTCTATAATGCTACTCAGGAAACTAGTGTTGAAGACAAAAAAAAAAAAGAAATAATAGAAATCTTGTCCAGCGGTTAAAGTATTTATTTATACATTTTTTACAATTTGACCATTTTAATTGTCATGAACGCCATGTAGCGCCCCAATTCCCACTGTGAATAGCAATGTTCACCATAAGTCATGAATTACTCTCAGACTAAGAACGTGCGTTGGAAAGCTGTAGGATCATTAAAGTATCCAGATCGATGTGCCACATACAAAACAGTTTACAAATAGTCAAAAACTGTCAACATTTTCAATATGATCAACATTTATGGTACATATAATTTTCAAAACCGGTTAAATTTGTAATTTTATGGAAGATGTAACATCTTTGTCTCTTGTTTCGTCTTAAAGGATTCGACAGTGACGCAAAACTCAATGTGCGACTATAATAATAATTCATTTTATTTAGTTTTTAGCGCCTTTCAAGACACTCATCTCGCGTTTTTTTTTTTACACAATTAGGTCACCAATTAATATCACCTGTCCTAAAACCGTTGTAGCAAAGCCTTCCAAAGTGTAGTCATACCGTACCACTCGTTCTTCGAGTCCTTCATTGTCTCACACTCACTTGCTTTTGCCTGAGGAACTGTCAGTTAGAGTAAGGCATTGGATTGTCAGAGAGGAGAAAGAAAGAAGGATGGGAGTCTTAAATCTTCAAATTTAGAACATGGGATCTTAAAGCCCTTGAATATGTTGTCTCTTGTATATCAAAACATATGCTAATGCTTTGTGTCCTTTTTAGATTTGATCAGCTGGGATATAGGCCAACTGCGACCTTGAAGTTACAAGGGCACTGTCTTAGAATTCCCCTTTAAACTTCGTATTACTGTGCAAACACATTTCCTCGTTCTATTGGGTTAAGTTAGGGTGACTAACCTCAACTTGTCTTGGGATTTGTGGCGTATTGTATTTTTTTGAATTTGAGAACTCTGTGGGGCTGCAAAAGTTGGTGCGATAACTTTTTTTATTACTAATACCTAAAGGTCTTCCTCCCCTTTAGGGGATTTATAACGTTACGGGGAAATATGCCTTCTTACTTGCAATATCTTTGAACACATTTCCTGTAACCTTTGGTCCCATAATATGGCATTATCCTCACAAAGGTTCGGACATTTTTGGACCGTGGCTCATTTGATTTTGCGGCTGCTAAGAACAATAATGCAATTCAATGCGGTTGTTGTTGTGTTGGCTTTGCCTACTCCTTGTTCTATATACCCGATAGTTTGTTGGCGAGGACACCACCCTATATGAGAATGGATTTTCGATTGATCTGTTTTTTTTAGATTAAGGATATGATTAATCATGACAATTACAAAATTGCCATGAGATTACTCCATCGTTGAAAAGTGGCAACCATTACTTGGACACCCCTGCCAATATCCACGGTGACTCTAGCCACAGGCCTGTCCTTAACATTTTTTGCTTTGCAGCCCGAACGAGTCTGCAGCAAGCCTCACCCACCTGAGTTTTAATCTGAGCACAGAGGCAGTTAGGCCTTGCATTTTTCTTGATGAGATATGGAACTGCGGCTGAGATGAAGGGGTGGGGGTTCGACGGAGTGTTCACCAGAATAACAAATGATGATGCGTCACTCCTTGGCTTTTCTCCGTGACAGTTTTGCCTGAGTGGAGGGAAAGAGGGAGGGAGAGAGGGAGAAAGATATAGAGGTAGATGGAGAGAGAGAGCTATATAGTGGTAGATAGAGAGAGATATGGTGACGGGGAAAGAGAGAGTGAGAGATACGTAAGTAGATAGGAAGAGAGAGAGGCACATAAAAGTAGGTAGAGAGATAAAGCGAAAGAAGTATGAAGGGGGTGGAAAGATGGAGAGAAAAAGAGGGATATAGAGGTAGAGAGAGAAAAATAGACTGAGAACGTTCGAACTTTGCAGAGGATGAAGAAAATGTCACTTGAGAGAGAATATACATATATGAGTAAGCCCCTCTGAACGTTCTTGAACCACATGTCATAATTCCAGTAACAAGCCTCACGTGGATGTGGTGACAAGGAGATGTGGCACTCCGGAATTTTAAGGAAAGCAAACTCCAACGACGCCGCAGAGTTGTTCAAGCGTGAGAGTTGGAATATTCACTAACGCTCAGAATATGCACATCTGCTTTTAGAGAGAGAGAGAGAGAGAGAGTGAGAGGTACTCTGGGTTTCAAAGTAGTGGTGCCATGTTTGGTCCAGAAATCTGTCATGTTTAGAACGAGTCCTTGATATGTCCACTCGTTAAGATATGCCAATGATGAAGGCAATGCCGTAGCTGGTGCGAAGCATTTTTATACGGCTTTAGCGCTTGCTAGATGGGACAGCAAATACACACCATGGCGTAGATATGGAGTATGTAGCAGGAACAGCCTTATTTAAAGAATGGCAATATGTCACGGACTTTTGCCAGTCAAACACAGGTAGCAGCTGGAACAAGAACCAATGCTTCTAGACTCATTTGAGACTCCCATTTGAGAATCATCCTAGACTCCATCCATCCGTCCATTATCAGAACCGCTTATCCTATGCAGGGTCAGGGGGGGGGATGAGCGGGGTGGAGCCTATCCCAACCAGCTTCGGGTGAGAGACGGGGTACACCCTGGACAAATCGCATACTAGACTCGTTCTAGATTAATTCTAGACTCATTCAAGACTCATTCTATACTCATTCTAGACTCATTCTTGACTAATTCGAGACTCATTTGAGAATCATTCGAGACTCATTCTAGATTAATTTGAGACTGATTCTAGACTCATTCCAGACTTATTCAAGACTCATCGGAGACTCATTCTACATTTCTCTCATTTCAGACATAGACTAATTGTTGAAATTCGAGACTCCTTCTAGTCATCCTAATCATATGTTCCAAATGCAGGTTAGACTCACCAGGCCTTTCACGGCTGACTAATGGGGACCGATGCTGCCTTTGGCGGCTAAGGCAATAGGAAACGCTGCCACATTTTTTTATAGAGAGAACGAGACATTTTTCATTTTCAGCCCTGACGAGAGTAGTCTTGACGAGAGAGAGAGAGAGAGAGAGAGAGAGAAAAGAGATTTTAGTAAAAGGTGTGCCTGGCCAGCCAAGTAAGATTAATGAAACATGAAAAAAAAGCACTGGTTCATGTTCACCGAGAAAAAGAGAGGGGAAAAGTAGTTCAGCGGCCATTAATCATGGATGTCGTTACACACCATAGAGAAGGTTCTTAGCCAAGATACTCAGGGAAGATACCATTAAGACATGCAATATTCCATGGAAAGGTGGAATTGGCCAATTATCCCATTGATTGTCCGGGAGATGGAGACACCTTGGCACCGCCGTGGGTTACCCGCGTGTTGTCAACATGGGAGACATTGCGGAAAAGCCTACACTCGCCTAGCCATACTTTGTCCTGTTTAAAGAATTACAAGCACAGGTTCAAAACGCTCAAAGTAGGTAAGTGAAAACATAGGTCCACTGTGCTGGATGTTGCAGCCTGAAGCTACTAGAAAGAGGAAGAGCGACAGAGAGAGAGAGAGAGAGAGAGGGGGGAGAGAAAGAGAGAGAGAAAGAGATGGATGGAGAGCAAAGAGAAAAAATTGTGAGAGGCGAGAAGAAAGATGGCAGGGAGAGCGAGGGGTGCAAATAAGGTAACAGAGAATAGAAGGACGAGAGAGCGGCATACATTAGAAAGCGAGAGAAGAGAGAGTGAGAGAGAGAGACATACATTAGATAGCAGAGAATAGAGAGAATCAGAGAGAGACATACTATAGAAAGCGAGAGAAGAGAGAGAGAGAGTGAGAGAGCGGGGAAAGAGATGGCCTGAGCAATAGACATGCTGTTGAAAGAGAAAGAGAGAGAGAGAGAGAGAGAGAGAGAGATATGGACAGAGATGAGAAGGGAGAGAAGCTGACCCAGAGAGAGAGGGCGAGCGAGAAGGCCACATCTAAAGAGACTTGAGACAGACTTGGAGAGGCTGCATTTCAACACGGGGGGGCTGGACAAGGGGGCTGAATCCCCCTGTGGGCTCCGAACTCAGATGTGCCGATAATGATGGTGCAACAACAAGGCAATGATGCTGATTCAGGGCCAACACAAGTCCATCCCCATAATTTATTGACGCTCGGCCAGCCCACTCCCCCTGTCTGGCTCTCCTCCCCCCCCTGGGAATGGACAACACAATCACACAGCAAAGCTTTCACCGTCGTGCCTCGGTGCAAACGACCACTTCCATGTTGCAGTGCGTGCGTGTTTTCTCAACGTTAGTGTTTGAAGCTTTCCTGAAGGTAGAAACCCACCGGGTCAGGTAGATACAAAGAAGTGCATCCCTGATCTCATCACCTCGAGAGGAGCTGAGCAAGTGCCGTCTTAAACATCAGGATAGCAAACGGATCCATCACAAACCTAATACAAACAATTTTTAAGTACAAATCATTACTTGGTATATGAATTACTAGTGCCAAAGGTAGATGCAACACAATTAACAGGGTGTATGTACCGGGCATGTATTTCTGATTTGCTTAAGTAGTTGCGGTATTGAAAGTACACCTTTCTTCAATGGGGGGAAGAGAAAAAAAGAAGCAGGATTTTTAGTTTTGTCTTTATTTTCACCATGTCTCTGAAAGATGTATTATTTGAAAGCTTTGAAGAAGTCTGACAGAATATGAAAGACACGAGGAGCGGATATGAGTGTGCGGCTGAACGGGTAAGGATGGTGTTTTATGCGACCCCCCCTCCTCACAGAGTCCTCAGACTGCTTCTGCATTCTACCCCCCCCCAGTAGCCAAAGTCTAGAATGGAAACCAAGGTTTGTTTTCTCAACAAAATAAAAGCCAGATTCTTTGTCGGAGACGGGCTTTAAGTTGCGAGTCTGGAGGCCCCAGAAACGAGAATGCGACTTTGACGCAGCGAAACCTGAACTGACTGTAAATGATGATGGTTCTATCTGCCTTGCAAAAATCACACTCGTTTCGCCCCAAAAAAATATAAATTTGCGGGCGAAACTTTGGGTCTTGTGTTCAAGAACCCATCCCAAAGTGTCGGGGGAAACAAATACTTGTTGACCTGCAGATGAATTGCACGGAGAAATCTCGTTCGGTGTGCGGTGGCCTTTAAATCGTAAATATTCCAGGCCACAAATAAAGCCAGTGCAGTGAAGGGCAAGTTGACACACAATTTGTTGAGAAAAGCTTCAAATATCTTAGGACCCAGCTTTTGCTGTGAAAAGCCATTTGTCTTTGGGTAGACCTAATTGGAGGGCAAGGAGTTGTTTCCCGCCTTAGAGAATGGTGCACAAATATTCAACACTTCTCTCTTTCAAACTCCATTTTTACTTTCCATCTCATCTCCCCTTTCTCGTTAAGAGGCCCACATAAGCATTACTGAACGATTCAGTCTCATATCTGACTGCATCTTTTGACACCCACACCCCCATTCCAGCCTTCCCTGGTGTATCTCTTTTCACGACAAACACAACCACTTTCAGTTTCCAGCCGTGAGGCGCCCGCGACCCCGAGTCGTTGTGCAGAGAGTCCCTACGGCCCCATAGCATCAGCAGCAGCAGCAGCAGCAAACGTGGTTGACTCTACTTCTTCATCACACGTTCAGGGCTCTTACTTCCACGGCACAGCCAGCTCGGGGCACGAGGGATCGTTTAGAAGATGTGGCGCACAATCTATCACTGTCGCTTAGTCACTCCGTTAGCATCCACTGTCGTGACACACGCAGGCGCGCACACACACACACACAGTCGGTCATCGTCATAGTCCCAGAAGGTTGCTTGTGTGTGTGTGTGTGTGTGTGTGTGTGTGTGTGTGTGTGTGTGTGTGTGTGTGTGTGTGTGTGTGTGTGTGTGATTGTGTGTGTGTGTGTGTGTTTCTCTTGTAGCTTATGGCGTAAGGTTCAGCCAAGCGTGTTTCTCCGTTGTTCCACTGTGAAAGCCTCACGGCCTCCCCAAACCTGTCGCTACCACGGCGAACACGTCGTGAATCGTTTCGTCTGACGCAGCGATCGTGTCTGCGACCCACAACATCTTTCTATCACGCTCAGCACTATAAGTAAAGTTGATCTGGCATGTATGTGGCTTGAGTGAAACTTGGGTTTGCTGGGAAGGGGAGTTGTTCTGAGTTGACAACATCGACTCTCCGCGCAAGGTAGAATCCCGCACAAGAAATAGTGCTGGGCAGATGGTATTTTGGAGCTTTTAAGGTTTTATTGCCCCCATTTGAAGGGTTTAGGATTTCAATTTCCTTCTCTTTTGATGGGGGCTTTCTTTTCCTCGAACCTTTTGGTGGCACACGGAAACTAGATTGACAAAGTTGGACTGCGGCTTTAGCTAGCTTTGGACTTTCCCCGTTGGCCCTAGCTGTCTGACTGTGCAGTTTTGTCTGAACACAAAAATCACAAAACGCCCCAAAATGCTGTGCCATGTGTGGTGCATAGTAAAACATCGATTGTGAGGGGAGACTGTGGCGTTGAACTTTCCTACAGTAGCTGAACGCATTTTAGTTTAACTTACATACAATAGCCAAAAACATTTCAGTTTAACTGACACACAATAAGTATAATTGACCACATTTTAGTTGGCGTTTATGGTAACCTGCTGGGTAGTGTTCTGGCTGTGTTTTTTTCTGCGTTCGACTGTGGTAATCTGTATTTACCGGAAAGTACTCCACCATCACTTGGAATCCTGTTTTTACATCAGCGCCTCTTGCTTGTTATGGGTATAGCATGACGATGCGTTAGAACGAGGCTCCGAGCCTGTCAGTGGGTGAGCGTCTAACTGCAAAGGACCTCTCTTTATTGAAGTGCTGACTGCAGCCAAGCAGGGCTTGGATCTCCTCCAAAGCAACGGCAGAACGACTGCTGCTTTATTCTGCCTCCATTTCCCCACTGCGTGTGTGTGTGTGTGTTTGAGCGTGCGCACGTGTGTGTGTGCGTGTGTGTGTGCGTGTGTGTACGTGTGTGTGTGTGTGTGTGTGTTTGTGTGCACGGCAGAACCGCAGGGGCTCGCACAATGCATTGACAGACACACACACACACACACACCTTTTCTTTTTGGTACACAGTGAATACAGATTGAATTGGTCTCGATTAATTTTGCATGTGTTTGGGTGTAGGCCTCAGGATAGGCTGTAAATCTCCTCCCACGCAGACGCAGGTAGGTCATACTGCGCCCCCCGCCCCCCCCACCACCGCGGCCTCTTTAGTGTTGACTCCCCTCCACAACGTCACCCAGAGAATTCGCTAGCTGACCTAGTCCTCGAAACGGGCGCTCACGCTCAAGAACAATTCAGTGTTACTGTGGAAGACACGTCAGATGCACGTTTATAGATGGACGTATGCAGTGCAAAACCGATAAGTTTAGCGGCGGATCACAAGCAGTGAAAGGCAAAAACAAAAGTAGACTTAGCATCAGTCAAAGAATCGCCTACATTATTATGGGATGTATTTAAAGCCTTATGGTTGGTCTGAGGCTGCACGTGCGAAGAGCATGTCAATCATCCCCCAGCCCCACCCGCAACCCCTCCCCCCCGACCCTCTGTCTCCCCTCCTCCATCCTCGTCTCCGTCAGCCGAGGCTAATTCGTCTCGCCGCTTCCTCAGACTTTACAATCCCACCTCACCAGCGACCGTGCAAGCGTTCAATTTATCAACCGTTACACAAAGGCAAGGTCTCAGCGTGCTGCCCTCGCTCTCTCTCAGTCTGTCTCTCTCTCTCTCTCTCTCTCTGACGCACACACATCGCGCGCGCACATGAAACACGCACACAGTTAGGCCCGCACACACACACACACACACGCAGGCACTTGAAGTGGATTAGAGGGTCATTTACCCAGCTCATTTGATAATTGAGACTGTTAATTGCTCCAAATCGAGAGAAATAGCAAATCCTCACCCCCTCCTATTGCCACTTATTGACTTCACTGCAGGTAGGCAGGGTGAGGTTTTCTCACGGCGTCCTTGGTTCCGTCGGCAGACATCCAGACGAGAACGAAACAAATAATGAAAGAGAAAGAGTTAGAAAAGAGATGAGGAGAAGAAGGTAAGATGTTAAACCAGCGGGCCGCTGACCGTTGGCCAAGGCCCTCCCTCCTTCCCTCTTTCCTTCCCTCTTTCCTTCCTTCTTTCCGTCCTTCCTTCCTGCCTGCCTGCCTGCCTGCCTGGAGCCGCGCGTTGCTTAACACCACACAGCGCACTTCCACTCGCTGTCCCATTGATCCGGGGTGATGCGCGGCATTGATCAGACCCCTTTCAATTACGGTCATTTTAGCCCTGTTACTCAGTGTAAGTCAGGCAGCAGACACCATTGGCGTGGTGGGAGAGGGGGGGTTGAAATGAAGGAACAAAGTGGGGCTGTTGTATACGGGGTGTGTTCATGCGCCTAGAAGGAGCCTGGAGCACATTTCAGTCACTGTCTGGCCCGCTCTCAGGACAGCTGTGCTCATGTTGCCTTTAAACTTTTTAAAGAAATATTAATATGGTTATTGTAATTGTATTTTTAAATGCTTTTTTTTTTTTTACTTTATACGTTACTTTACTTCTACTTTATTTTACTGCTTCTTTTGCACTTCTGGTTAGATGCTAACTGCATTTTGTTGTCTCAGTAAGTGTACTCTTTGCAATGAC
>JAVQJS010019595.1:0-10724 GCA_036024795.1 Galaxias rostratus | reverse complement strand
CGGGAATACCATCGAGCCCGGCCAGATCGTCCTGGTCCGCGCATCGGGCACCGCGCCTCGAGCAGGGGACTCTCTGACGCTCAAGCACAATCACACACCAGATTGAAGCGCACGGGGGCCTGATGTGGTTAATGTTTGTCACCTGTGGGTTTAGTTGGGTTGATTGGTTGATTGTTCACAGGGTTGTGTGTATATATACTGCACTATGGTGGATCGGTCTTTGTACGGTCATTGTGATGTGTTCACTCTTTACTAATAAAAGTATAGTTTGTTTTGACAACGTCAACCAGTCTGTTTATTCGAATGCTGCCAGTGGATCCTTCTCATCTCATCTTAGCCATCTATCGTGACAAATGACAAAAACGTCCTCTGCAACCACTGAAATCTGAGAGTAAATTGGTATCAGAGAGTGTTCAATAAGTAAGGGAAAGTGCACTTAGAAACAAGTTTTCGCGATTCTGGGAATTTAAGAAACTAAGTGCAAAAAAATCGTGTTATTTACCTTCAGGCAGCACAACCTTCTTTCAATGGATAATTAGACACACCAAATGAAGAACTTGACAAGACTTTTTTTTAGGAGATTTAGTGACAGTCTTGAGAATAGTTGTGATTTGTGAGTGAGTACAGAGAGAAATAAATAATTTTAAATCAATAAAAAAATCATCACGCTTTTTTTGCAACATTCTGCAATTTAATTTTTTTGATTGGATAACAAACTGTACATCATAGAGTTTACTTTGCCAAAAGCTACTTTTACATTACTTTTAATTTAATTACCAAGAGAAGAAAATCTCTCATAAATTGGTTATTTTCAAATGGCCTTGAATAAAAAAAAAACTTTAATGTTGTTACAACTGCCACGTTACCGAGGACTAACCCTTCCTGGAGCCCTACAAGGAGTAGTGTTCTACCTCTACCCAGAACCCTCACGGCTCTCTGACCCACAGGTAATACCTTATTTTAAGGCTGATCCATTGTGAATATACTGATGAATAGTTGAGAAGAAATACAATTATCACAAATGTCTTGTGATGTTTTTTCACAAGTCTAGCTACAAGCAGGATTTCAGATTTTCTTTTCCTACAGTGTGGTAGCAGGAACCTTAGCAGTGTTAGGTGGCTACAACAACTACAACAACAATTGCTAGGAGTGAGTCACCATTTAAAAATATTACAGTAAAGTTTTCAATTGTACTCCTGTATTATGAGTTCTACCCTGGTATTAGAGTTTTAATATGATATGATTTAAATTATTATTGTATATCTTCATTGAGTGTTTCTATTAGACTGTGTTATTTGCAAAGACTGTCTGTGGCTGGCTTTACTGTTTTCTCAGTCTTGGGATTAATGGCTCACAAACTGGGCGTCCCCATTGAGATTGTGAGTCTGGTACTGCAGATAATTATTCTTGCTACCTGTCCATACTGCTGTACTGCTAAAATGCTATGAATGCTAAAGAACTGCAAAAAAAAAAATGTTTTATGTTGTTTTCAAGTCCAGTGTTGGCGTTTATTGGTTACCCTCAGGCCATAGCCATGATGCCTCTCCCTCAACTGTGAGCTGTTTGCTTCTTTGTGATGATAATCATTCTTGGACTGGACACACAAGTAAGTATTTGTCAGGTAGGGCGCTCAGTGTCTACCTACACAGTGGAGTTAGGCACCCTGGTAACAGAGGCAAGATAGTCCGAAACTGCTATGGTTCCTGCCTTCCTGGAGGGGCTCAACGACGACCTGCAGACCGAATTAGCCTTCCAACCACCTACTGCTACGCTGAGGGAGGCAGACGATCTGGCTATCTGTCTCGATGAGCACCTCTGTGACAGACGTACCATTCAGTTACGTCAACGAGGGGGACCACTAGAGAGGTATTTTTATCACCTTCTCTTCCTCCGCTGGCTGAAGACACCCCGGAGCCCATGCAGTTGGGTCGTGCCCGGCTCAACACTGAGGAGAGAAACCGATGCATTACCGCACGTTCGTATCTCTACTGTGGCAAGTTGGGACACTTCATCTCTCTGTCCCAAGTGCCCGGGAAACGTTCATCCCCGTTGACCCCAGGGAGGAGGGTAACAGGGATGTTTGTGTCCTCCCAGGCACCTGTTTCTTCCTGTTTCCTCCCCACTGACGAGTCAGGCAGGCGCTGATCCGGCTCCTGCAGAACCACCCATACGTCATAGCTGAAAAGTGTCGTTTTCATACTTCTGTATCTTTCCTAGGGTATGTAATCAAGCCATGTTGCATGGAGATGGACTCCCACAACGTTCAGGCTGTCAATGACTGGCCCGATCCCACCTCTGTTAAGGAGATCCAGAGATTTATTGGATTAGCCAATTTCAATCAGCGATTCATTGCCTGTTTCAGCTCTGTGGTCGCTCCTCTCACGGAGCTCACTCGTTGAGGGAGATGTTCGTTTAGCTTCACTCCAGAGGCCCGAGCGCCTTTCCAGCGGCTGAAGGAGCGGTTTACGTCCGCCCCTGTTTTGGCTCTGCCTGACCCCAGGCGTCCCTTCATCCCTGTGCCTATTTCTCCCGTCGGCTTCTGCCAGCAGAACGGAACTACAATGTGGGAAACCGGGAACTGCTAGCCATTTATGAGAAGCTGGGGGAGTAGCGCCCCTGGTTAGAGATATCTGCCGAGCCATTTGTGGTGCGCACCAACTACAAGAACTAGGCCTATATTCAGGGGGCCAAGCGGCTGAGTCCTCGACAGGCTAGGTGGGCTCTGTTTTTTTACCCGTTTTCGTTTTACTGTGACTTTTATTCAAGGAACTAACTAAGAACATTAAGGCTGATGCTCTGTCTCGACAATTTGACCCTCCTGCTATTCCTGTTGTCCCTGATCCAATACTGAGTCCATCATTGTTGCCCCTGTCCGGTGGGGGGTGGAGGACGCGGTGCGCCAGATTTTCTAGGGGGTACCAGACCCCGGTGTCGGGCCGCCTAACCGTGTCGACGTCCCCACACAGGTACACACCAGAGTACTGCTTTGGGGTCATGCCTCACGTCTGGCGTGCTATCCAGGGGTGACGCATACATTGGAATTTGTGCAACGTCGCTTCTGGTGGCCTACCTTTTGCGAGGACGTTAAGTCCATTGTCTCTACCTGTGTGGTGGACCGATGCTGCGCAGAGCTGGCAGGCCAGTACTCTTCCTCGTCCTCTTCTGCCTCGTCTGTTTCTCCTGCCAGATTGTTATGGTCACAGAGGTCAGGAAAAGGTTAAATTTCAGTCTTATCTAGTCAAGAAAGGAGAAAGCAGAAGTAAGTTGTAGGTTATTAAGAATTTAGGTAGCATGCACACAGAAACGTGGAAAAAGTTAACCACTTGTGGGTGTGTTGGTTGAAACTTTGTGTTGAGTATTGTAATGTATTATACATATTGTGTTGTAAAGGTTTTTGTTTTTTTGAGGAACTTTTTACAAATATTTTTTGTTGTCATAATTCATATATTCAGCTTTTTAAACAGGGCACTACTGCAAAAGAGGCCTGATCTCAGTAGGTTAACCCTGTATATGTAAAATAAATAAAATTAGTAATAATTACAAACAGTTGTCATTCTTGCACACTTATGTAGCAATGTGTAATAGGAAAGATACATATAAATCTCTTTCTAAAGATAGTACATATTTCCAATTGTGCTATAAAATATTTTTAATAATAAAAAATACCTTCAAGCAAATGTTCCACATTACTGATAGAAAAATAGAATGATTCTTCAAGTTCGAGTGCCACAAACAAGACTTTAAGGCTTATGAAGATATTTCCAGTGTATTTTAACACATTAGTATCCCTCCAAGTATTTCACTTTAAATTAAAATTTGTAACATGTGGCTCAAGAAGAATATTGTAAAACTGTTTCATACTGTTCTCACTTGTTAAATTCAGAGTGGAATGTATGTGTTCCAGTTGATGGACCACTATGCTCCTAATGGATTCTGTTTTCTCTTCATTGCGGTGTTTGAATCCCTTGCTTTGGGTTGGCTATTTGGTATGTTTGCATGTCGTTTCTCTGTCCATAATGTGTTCATGACATGTAATCAAGGCTGAAGACAATATCAATCATCAACAATTTTCTTCTGGAACTGCTTACTTATTTATCAAACAAACAAATTCTGCCATGGCAGATTAAAATCCTAATAATGGCTTTTGTGCCAGCACACACTACTCATGGACCATTTTTGAATGACTGAATAACTTGTGCAGTTACTTGCAGTAATGTATCAAAAGCAACAGTATTTATTTGATAATTATTTAACTATTTATTATTAATTTGATTATATTTCACTACAGCTGTGTTAGATTTATTCTTTGGTGGAGTACTTTGGTATATGTATCCATTTTGGGCATATGTGCTGGGCTGGATGCTGGCTCTGTCCATCTTGATGATACCGGGATGGGCTTTGATGAAGCTGACCTGGGTCTGGCAGCCTCGCTGTGGTAGGAGGACAGTGGGGGATGTTTATAAGATGGGATTTAATAGTGTGGAGTTGAGAAATAAAACTTACTCATAACGATGCCATGTTTTTGCTTGTCGTCTGCTAGCATATCATGGGTCTGAGTTGGACTGATTCAGCCAAACACTGAATTCCTGTTGACCCGAAAGAGGAATCTGAATAACAGAGCATGATCTAAGGGACAGACGTGTAAGATGTGGAAATGCCTGCCAATTTGCTTTGAAATTGGAATCTTCAAAACACTAACGTTTAGTAATACATAATTCATTAAAGTCCTGTTTACGGCTTTCATGACAAACCTAATGGAAACCATGTAAAGATGTTTGGAAATAAAAAAAAATCAATGTCCACTTGTATGGCGTTATTGCTGATTTGTTGACTAAATTTGAACTTGACATTACAAAATGTGATGAATAACGTGGGTTTTGCTTCCTGGTACTTTGGCCTTTGTGCATGTCTGTAAAAGGGAAAAGGTTTCAGTTGCTTTATATCATTAAATTCCATGGGGTGGTAAACATCCGCAAATCCTTCCAACATCTCACTTCCCCTGTCAAGGTGATTTAGCTGAATCAAATAAGCTATGAGCATTTTACCAAGCAAATTCTGCTATACATTTTTGAAGTTAATTTAAACGGAAAATTTAAATCTGAATTTAATATCTGAATCTTAACATGAAAATACAATTATATGGTGGAGGGGTGAGTGTGAATTACAAAACCAGTCAATCTAGTGTCTATGACCATAAATGTTGATAGATGTACTTGGCAGACAGACAGAGGAAACTTTATAGGAGCTGAAAAGAAGTAGGAAAATAGAGACCAGTAAACTAAGACCATGCAAGTCAACAAGGACTAAGAGACATAAAGAAAAGATGGAGGAAAGAGATCTTTGGGCTAGCAAAATGGAGTATCTCCTGGCAGTAGCAGGAAATATTGTGCGTCTGGGAGATGTGCGGAGGTTCCCCTACCACTGCAACAAAAATGGAGGAGGTAAGTTGAATAATAGTGCATTTTCCAAAACACATCATAATCTTATTAATAATAATAATCCCTAAAATAAACATTTTTTTAACAGGGGCTTTCCCGGTCCCCTACCTTGTGTTTGCTGTAACGTGTGGTGTGCCACTCTTGTTGGAGACGGCAATGGGACAATACACCCAGGAGGGGGTCATCACCTGTTGGAGGAAGCTGTGCCCACCGGCCGATGTTACAGCAGGCCAGTTGTTCCAGATTGCAGGCTAATGTACTTTTGATGTGTTCTAGTATACAGGCTATACGAAGATTCAACACCCACAATACATGAAAGTATTTTCAAAGTGTGCTTCACGTTTTTTACGTATTTTTTTTGTCTGGTATAGGCTGTGATAAATATTTTTTATATGATCATTCTTGCCTGGGCTCTGTTCTACTTACCCTTGTAATAATGGAGGAGGAGCAGTTGTTGATGAATTTTTGACGGTTAGTGAGGTCTGACTTTGGCCAGGAGAGAGCGGAGCTAGTGGTGTGGAGTGAGTTATTGAGGCGGGAGAGGAGGATGGAGTGGTTGATGGAGTCAAAGACTGCAGTGAGGTCCAGAGGGATGAGAATGTTGAGGTTGCCATAGTCGGAAGAGAGGAGGAGACTGTTTTTGACGTTAAGGAGGGCTGTTTCTGTGCTGTGCGTTGGCGGAAACCAGACTGAAACGGTTCAAAAAGACTGTTGGAGTTGAGGTGAGCTTTGAGTAGGACAGCTATGACACGTTCAAGGATTTTGGATAGAAAAGGTAGGTTGGAGATGGGCCGGAAGTTAGAAAATGTATCATGGTCGAGACCAGGTTTTTTAAGAATGGGAGTGATTGAGGCCAGAGTGAGAGACTGCAAAACAGAACCGGAGGTAAGGGATGAGTTGATTATAGTAGTGATGAGGGGAGAGAGAATTGAAAGGCAGCCGTTGATAAGTGCAGAGGGGGTGGGGTCCATGGAACAAGTGGGGGTTTTGATGTCGGACAGGTGTTTGGAAAGATCCGCTGAAGAAATGGGGGAGAAATGGGAGAGTTGCTGCGTGGAGCAGGGTGGAGGAGAATCAGGTGGGGGGAGGGAGAGGGCTGTTTTGGCTTGGAAGGGAGTGAGAGAACTGTAGATGGTGTCAATTTTAGATTGGAAGAAAGACAGGAAGGTATTGCATTTGTTGACGGTAAAAGATGAAACGGTACTGTCGGTAGGCTTGAGGAATTTGTTGATAGTGGAAAACAGTGCTTTGGGGTTGTTGGAGCCAAAGTGTATGAGGTTGGAGTAGAAGTTGGACCGGGCTGCATTGAGTGCATCTTTATATTGTTGGAGGTAGTCTGTGTAGGTTTGGAGATGGACAGTTAAACCAGGTTTTTTTCAGCATTTTCTTAAGCTGTCGTTTACGGGATTTCTGTGTGAGTGAAGGATACGGTTTTAGATTTTGTTGGAGTAAGTTCATCTAGGCAGGAGGAAAGTGTGTAGTTGTAGTAATGGAGGTTAGTGAGGTTGTGAGACGGTGAGGGAGGGTAGGTTGGCAGTTTGGTAGAAAAAGAGCCTGAAAGAGCAGAGGGGAAAATGGATTTGAGGTTATGGAACAAGATTGTGCGTTTATTTTTGGGATGGGAAGAGGGATGTCAATGTCCAGTGTGATTGGCAGGTGGTCAGATATATGGAGGTTGTGGCTGGAGAGTTTGGGGCTTGTGAGACCAGTGGTGCAGACCAGATCCAGGATGTGACCGTGGGTGGGGATATTGACATGTTGGGTGATGTTGAAGCAGTTTAGAAGGTCCAGAAAATCAGCTGCAGGTTTGGAGTCAGAATTGTCAATGTGGAAGTTTAAGTTGCCAAGGAGGAGGATGGAAGGTGAGATGGTAAATAGCTGGGTAAGCAAATCTGTGAAATCAGATGGGAAGGAGGGATTTGGCTTTGGGGGGCGGTAGATGACAGTAATTACTAAGGCAGTTGAGCCAGACAGTTTAAATGTGGTGTTTTCGAATGTGTGGATGTGTGGGAGGGAGATAATGGTAATTGTAATGTCCTTTCTGTATATAACTGCAGTTACTCGTCCCCGTCCATCAGCACGAGGAGTTTCAGTATAGGTATATCCGGGTGGTGTGGTCTGATTGAGGGAAAAATAGTCCAAGGGTTTCTGCCAGGTTTCAGCTAGACAGAGAGAGTCCAGGTTGTTTTCATAGATGAATTTGTTTAAGATTTTAATTTTTTTTTTATTGTTGAGGGAACGAGTCTTGAGAAAGGATAACTTAAGGTTTCGCTTTGTAGCGATGGGCTGTGAGCACGAAGGGAGTGGACGGAGTATGGCCGGTTTCACATTGGGTTTGTTGTGACGACGTAATAAGGAAGTAGTGGAGCAGTGTGACCACAGGGACAGAATGGCGTCAAGAGATTAAAAGTTGTAGGTGTAAATACGACCTGAGCCTCTGTGTGGACGACGGCAGCTGCGGGGTAATGTTCTCAAGAAACTGGTGTAATCAACACACAAATAACATTTAGTAATACATCATTCATCTGAAAATAAAATCTGTTTTTCAATGGCTTTCTCAACAAACTTAATGCAAACCATAGAAGAATGTTTCGATATAAAAAAAATTGAAATGACCACATTTTTGGCGTTATTACCGATTTGAAAACTCAATTTGAACTAGTCATTATAGAAAGCGTTCATTAACTCCTGGCACTTAAGATGTAGTTCATGTCTGTAGAAGACAAAAGGTTTTAGTTGGCCAGCTTTGTTTTGTTTTTGGTCACTCATTTTACCCAGCTAACAATCTTTGTTATAAAAAAAGAAAAGCAGAATTCAGGCTTTATTTATCTGTATGACTTACGTACACAATGGTTTTTTTTTTTTATCAAAAACCTATATATTATTCAATGAGATGGCAAACATCCACAAATCCTCAAGCACACTCTGTCCTTCCAACATATTTCTTCTGCTGTCAGCTTGTTATTTAGTTGAAGAAAATTAGCCACAGGCATTTTACCAAGCAAAATCGGATACCGTTTGGAAGTTGGTTTACAAGGCAAATTTTTATCTGAATTTAATATGGCATGGCATATGGCAGACAAGACAAAGGGGGGTGTTTATAGGATCTGAAAAGATGTCGAAAAATAGAGACCAGTAAACTATGACCAGACAAGGTAACAAGGACTAAGAAGAGACATAAGAGAAAATGGAGGAAAGAGGTCATTGGGCCAGTAAGATGGAGTATCTCCTAGCTGTTGCAGGAAATATTGTGGGTCTGGGAAACGTGTGGCGGTTCCCATACCTCTGCTACAAAAATGGAGGAGGTAAGATGAATCAATAGTGCTTTAAAATAAAAATAAAAAGTCCCTAAAATTGTTTTTTTTATATTTTTTTTACAGGAGCCTTCCTTGTCCCCTACCTTCTGTTTGCGGTAACGTGTGGTATACCTCTGTTCTTGTTGGAGACGGCCATGGGACAATACACTCAGGAGGGGGTCATCACCTGCTGGAGGAAGCTGTGCCCACTGGCAGAGGGTACTGTAGGCCAGTTGTTCCAAATTGCGGGCTGATATACTTTCGATTTAAGAAGTGTTTTTGACTGTATTTTTCCCACTGTGTTTCACAGTTTAAATGTTCTGTATGTAATTTCTTTCAGGGATTGGCCATGCCAGTCAGCTGATTAATGTTTACTACGTCATTTGTTATATGGTCATTCTGGCCTGGGCTCTGCTCTACCTGGTCTTCTCCTTCAGTCCCCAGCTTCCCTGGTCTAGCTGCAACAACCTCTGGAACACTGGTAAGGGACTAAATTACTCAAAATGTAAAGCCAAGAGGGTATGGTGGCAGATCTTGTTGCGGATTCTTACAAAGTATCTCGGTCTTAGAAAATACACTTGTAGATTAAAGCAAGGAATGTGTGAAACCCAAGCTGAGAGTACAATGCAAAAATGCTTGAGCGAGCCTCACCCATCTAACTTTTAAACATTAATGTACCAAAAGTTTCTCTTGGGTATCCACATATTGCTAGGCAATGCATCATTCACAACCAATGCAAAATTAGCTCCATCAACAGTAAAACCATCATGAGCAATGCGAAAGCTCTTATAAATCTCTATATTAAGCAATTCAACACCAACTATAGGTAGTCCTTCTTATTAACCTTAAGTCTTTAAAAATGCTGCAACGGTTATGTGGGCTTTCCCTACTTTACCTTTAATGGCGATGACTATCCAATTAAAATTTAAATTACATTCTAAGCATAACAGTAAATATCTTCAAGCAAAGTTAATTTGGAAGGCCTTTGGATGAAAATGGGTTTCCCCTTAGCTCTCTTCTTCTTCCTTTATAACGCTTTTCTGACTTTCTTGTTGAGTTTTTGTCTCTGAGCCGATATGGATTGTGTCCCATTTCTAGGAGACGCACTGACTGCAGAGGCCCCTTTGCCCTCTGCTATCAATAAAGACATACCTTGCTGTGGCTGAGATACCACTTATTTGGTCATAACACTTGTAGCTTGGAGGTCATTCTCCACAGTAGAAACAACCCGTTTGTTACCAATCCTCAGTGTTTCGAAAGAAAAGTGTCTCTGACTCCCCACCAGATGACTGTAGAGACCTCGCCTCACAAAACACCTCAATCAACTGGACCAACCAGACAAATGTAACTTCTGCTGCAACTGAATTCTGGGAGTAAGTGAATCTACTGTTTTGGTTTTATTTTATGTTCCACTGAAATCTTTTAGCTATCGAACTATAACTGCCTTTTCAGATCATAATCGATAATAGAAATGGAAACATCTCTGCAAAATACTTTTGGTGATTTATTTATTGTGCAGATTGTTATTAACTGATCTGTGTCTGTAAAAAAATTTCTCCAATCTTTTGCTTTAACCTAGGAGGCGAGTGCTGTCTATCTCAGGAGGCATTGAGGAGGTGGGCAGTATGAGGTGGGAGCTGCTGCTGTGTCTCATAGTCATGTGGATCATCTGCTACTTCTGCATCTGGAAGGGAATCAAGTCTACAGGGAAGGTGCAGATCTCATTGAAAGCTGAGAGTTTAAAAATATTATCATGCATCTTAATGGATATAATTTGGTTGAATTATAATGTATGGTATTGAAATAGTGGGCGGCACGGTGGTGCAGTGGTTAGCACTGTTGCCTCACAGTAAGAAGGTCCTGAGTTTGAATCCCACCTGAGGGCCTTTCTGTGTGGAGTTTGCATGTTCTCCCCGTGTTAGCGTGGGTTTCCTCTGGGTACTCCGGTTTCCTCCCACATTCCAAAAACATGCAGGTAAATTGGTCACTC
>JAVQJS010019584.1:0-15413 GCA_036024795.1 Galaxias rostratus | reverse complement strand
AAGGTGTGTGTGTGTGTGTGTGTGTGTGTGTGTGTGTGTGTGTGTGTGTGTGTGTGTGTGTGTGTGTGTGTGTGTGTGTGTGTGTGTGCGCGCGCGCGTGCCCGCCCCAGTGTTTGGGGGAACCATGTCCAGGATGTACCGGTTCCCCGGCACGGACGGGAACCACCTGAGGGTTCTGGAGCAGATGGCGGAGAGCGTGCTGTCCCTCAACATCCCCCGGCAGTATGTCAAGATGCTGCTGGAGGAGGACACTGCCAGGTGCACACTTACTCACTGTCACACACTTACACACACACTGTTAGAAGAAAACCCAATTGTTGCCATGTTTAAAACATTTGTGTGTGTGTGTGTCACCAGGGTGTGTGAGCTGGAAGAGCTGGGGGAGTTGTCTCCGTGCTGGGAGAGCCTTCGGCGGCAGATTGTCATCCAGTACCAGAACCTCATCCTCACCTACCAAGAGACTCTATCCGACCTCAATGACTACAGAGGTTAGGGCGCGCACACACTTCATCACAAACACACGCACACACACACACACACACACACACACACACACACACACACACACACACACACACACACAGACAAAACGCATGTCGTGCTTGAATTGAAAGGCGGTTAAAGGTGACTACCCGCCGCCCCCAACCAGGGCCGTCGTTCAAAGCCAGCAACCTGAAGGCGGAGAAGAAGCTGGAGTTCATGCCCACCAACCTCCACCTCCAGAGGATGAGGGTTCAGGACGAGTCTTGCTTCGGTGAGCCCCCGTTTCCGTACGCACACACCGCCTCTCTTACCTGCGCACACACGTTCATTTATGTATATCCGGCTGACAACCTATTACTCGCCCCCCACCCCCAGACCACACGTACGACGTGGTGACCATTGGCGCCCCCGCCGCCCACTGCCAGGGCTTCAAGAGCAGCGGCCTGAGGAAGCTCATCGTCAAATTTGAGGAGGCTAAGAAACAGTAAGCCTCCCTAACCGCCCTCTCCTTATCTCTCACCACATGGTGTGCTATGAGTTACCGCAGTGCCAACCACGCTTTATGAGATTCAACGGGGGTCAGGACCGCATTTGAGGGGGACCAGTGTTTTTCAGTACCGAGTTTTTTTGGGGAGGGTGGGGCAGTGTTAAAAAGCAGGTTGTTATCCGGGAAGGACGCCTGGCAAGGGACATGGGGTTCAGTCCAGAGGTGAGGAAAAGGGCAGGGAAGGAGGTGGCAGACCTTGTCTTCTTTCTCTAGCCGAGCTCACTCTGGCTGTTCCACCTCCTTATCTTAAGCTCCTCTCCAGCTGGCTGGATCTTAGTCTTTGGATTTCCTTTGATGTTGGTTTATTGATTAATGAGATGATTTAAATGCATGCTATCTGCTTTCTGTTTGATGAATCTCTCGAAGCTGAATATGTTTTCGGTTTTGATCTCCCGCTTTTCTAAAAAGAGATGTTTTTGCATTTATTAAGCCTCTAAACATTGTGTTGAAGCGTGTGAATTAATTTCTATTTGTCCTCTTTCTTGCTTTCGATGCATGACACGTATCTATACCAACCTACATTTATTTATTTTTTATTTTATTTTTTTACGAATCATATATTCTGTTACTTTGTATGATTCTCAATTTCTATGATTATTTGAACTCTCTCGCTTTCTTTTAATTTCGTCCTTGTTTTCTAATCAGCGTATATGAGGAGGAATGGTGAGTTACTGTGATGTTCTGGTGGTTTGCTTTTTCTCTGTTCTTTGTTTTTGTTACCCGCCCGTGTTTTGCCCCCCCGTCCTCGCCCCCCGTCTGGTCCCTGTGAGGCTAGAGTACAGGGTGTCCACTGTCCTCCCTCACGTTTGTCACTATATCAGAGACAACATGTATACGTGTCTTAGTCGGAAAGTAACTCTTCGTGCGTGTGTGTGCGTGTGTGCGTGCGTGCGTGCGTGTGTGCGTGTGTGTGTGTGTGTGTGTGTGTGTGTGAGAGAGAGAGAGAGAGAGTGAACGAACAGATCTTGACTGATGGTGGAATTGTGTTTTTACATTGCTTAAATAGAGTTTCAATGCACTGTATTGTTGATGCAATTCCTATAAACAGTGTTCTGCAAACGTGTTTGCATCACCCTAAAGTAATCTAATATTTACTTATTATCGAAATGTTCTGGTTTTCTGAACACTGTTTATTTATTTATTATTATGTCTTTGTAATCTAATTCATTAGGTTAAAATCAGGCATGTGCATGTGAATGCTCAACTCCAACTAACTTTATAGTGAAAGTATTATACATGAATTAGAGTGTATTATTTATTCAATCTAAGGTATGTGCATAAGTTAGCGTTGCCAGGCAACACCACAGTGATTGAAATACCATATCTTCTAGCCTAGCCTTTTATATAACCTGTAGACTAGCAATAACACAAAAAAAGCAACAGAAACGCAACAAAGCATGAGTATTTAACGGCATACATGTTTCCCATGCAGCAGTGCCCTGTCTAGCTCCCAGTCCATCGTCTTCATCCCCCAAGACATCGTGCGGGCCAAGGAGATCATCGCCCACATCAACACGCTGAAGACCCAGGTCAGCTACTACGCCGAGAGGCTGAGCCGGGCAGCCAAGGACCGCTCGGCCAACGGCCTGGAGAGAACGCTGGCCATACTGGCGGACAAGGTGAGGGGCTCAGAGCCCATAGTGTACTGACTGACATGGTGATGGGCTTAGAGCACGTAGCATGCTGACTGTGTGCTATGAGCTCTAAGCCCCACACTATGTCAGACGGACATGGGGAGGGGCTTAGAGCCCAGAGCACAGTGACTGGCATGGTTTAGGGCTCAGAGCTCATAGCACACTGGTACACATGGTGAGGGGCTTAGAGCCCATAACACTCTCATCGGCCAGGTAAAGAGATCAAATGCTTATTGCTCAAAATTAAAAAGTAAGAGCCCATGGTGTCTGTTTTATCAAAGACAATGTCGGAGCTGCGCTCTTCAGCTCCAGGGTATAAGTTCTCCAGGGTCCCGTTCTTCTAACCTCTGCTCTCTCCCCGCCCCCTCAGACCCGGCAGCTGGTGACTGTCTGTGACTGTAAGCTGCTGGCCTCGGCCATCCAGGCGCTCAACGCCGCGCGGCCCGACTACATCGCCTCCAAAGCGTCTCCCTCCGCCGACTCGGAGCAAGTAGTCCTCCGCAACGACCAGGACACGCTGCTCGCCACGTGGAGCGGCAGCAACAGCCGCTCCTCGCTGCACGTCGACTGGCACGAGGAGGAGTGGGTGAGGCGTCCACACACTCAGGGGTCAGAGGTCGTATGCGCAGGTCACTGGCCTGTCTTTGGATGAAGTCGGGCTGGCGTCCTTAACGAGTGTTTCTCCTGTCCTCGTCTTGACTCCTACCCGTTTCTCCTTTTTTTCCTCTTCTCTCTCTTCTCCTGCTCTCCTCCCTAGGAGAAGGTGTGGGTGAACGTGGATAAGAGTCTGGAGTGCATCATCCAGCGGGTGGACAAGCTGCTGCAGAAGGAGCGGCGGCCCAGCGTGGGCAGCCAGGACTCGGGCCAGTCCGACCAGTCCTTCGGCACGGCCACCGGCAGCACGGCCAGCAAGAAAGGTAACGGGCGGACCCGGGCCTTCTGGATCAACCCGGGCGGCGCCGAGCCTCCGCCTTCGCCCTCCTCGTCGCCCTCACCTCCATCACCTTCGCCGCCAACCTCCCCCACCTCTCCGTCATCCTCATCCATGCACGCCCTGGTCCCCGCATGCCCTCCGAGCCCAGACGAGGACCCCTGTAGGTGGCATCTCCTCTTCCGCCTCACTCTCCCCCTCTGGGTGACCTGCCATTTTGTTCTGTTCACTGTGGTTCCACGTTGTCTCATCTCATCTTCCTCTCCATATTTACCATCTCTTGTTTTTGCTCGTTTTTCGGTTGATGTTTTTAGCTTGCCAAGCCCGTAGGGGCCGGGCTGGGTTTCACTTCCTGTTCTTCATTGTCAGCCTCAAATGTCAAACTGTTTCACACTATTAAGTTGTATCTGTGCGCAAACATTTCTCCAGAGTCAGCATGACTGGGTATCTTAACAGAAGCTAACATTTGGCTAGCATACTACATTGCTGTAGTAGACGTTTCCCGATGCGTTTCTGTGTTTGCTTTGTTGCAGCTTTCTCCCCCCCATCTGTGTTGTGAGACTCTTAGTCTGATCTACGTTTTTCTTTTGTCAGTTGGCTACTGCGTTTGTACCATAATAATGTTGCTTCTGCCAGCCAGCCAGCCTCCTTGTTAGCTAGGTAGTAAGTACAGCCTCGGTGGTGCTTACCGTTTTGCAGTGTTAGCCAACCCCCCCAGTCACACCTCTAATAGATAAAACACTTTCAATCTCCCAAGGGGGTGTTTGTTTTTTCGAGTCTGCCTAGGGGTACTTGATTTGTATTACACAACACTCCTAATCTGTTTGCCGGGCCAATTTGAGCCGTGAGTCCCAGTATTGAGAAGAGTTCCACCCTACCGTTCTCTTGTAACGTCTACTCTGTGTCTGTGTTGTGCTGTCGTGTCGCTGATGGCGCCCCCTATGTATAACCATGCATGTCGCACCTCCACCCCTTTTCCAGATGGCAGCCCCGGCGTCCAGG
The DNA here is from genome assembly GCA_036024795.1 of Galaxias rostratus. Lineage (NCBI taxonomy): Eukaryota > Metazoa > Chordata > Actinopteri > Galaxiiformes > Galaxiidae > Galaxias > Galaxias rostratus. Next base: position 10,816 of record JAVQJS010019584.1, on the reverse strand, counting down.
AGACATTCCCAGGTAGGAGCTCTGTCCCTTCCCATGCTTCAGTCCCACTGCGTCTCTCTCTCTCTCTCTCTCTCTCTCTCTCTCTCTCTCTCTCCCTCCCCCACCCCCCCATGCCTAGCGCTTTGGCTTTGTCTAGCCCATGTAGCTATGTCGAGCTCTTATGTTTGTGTGGCCCGTCATCATGTCAGAGAAGAGGGACAGGTGAATCAGCCAGGAGGCGAAAGATCTCTGATGATCTCATTTATGAAGTTTTGGGATTCTATTTACCTCAACACTTTGCTAAAGAGGCCTCGGAATATACGTTTCTGTGTAGCTTTATTTTTGTGTTTGTTTATGTATGTATGTATGTGTGTGTGTGTGTGTGTGTGTGCGTGCCGTAGGGGAGTGGAGCGAGGCACTCTACCCTCTCCTCACCACTCTGACCGAGTGCGTGGCCATGATGAGCGACAAGGCCAAGAAGTCCATGGTGTTCCTGCTCATGCAGGACAGCGCGCCCACCATCGCCATGGACCTCACGCTGCAGTACCGCCGCGACGTCGTCTTCTGCCAGACGGTCGGCACACATACACACACACAAACATGCATACTGTGCATACTGTATATACACACACACAAACACACACATATATACACACACAATAAATACATACATACACACATATATGTATATCTATATACACACACACACACATAATAAATACAAACACATACATAACGTTTGTAGACGCTAGGTGTTGTCCAAATATTTACACACACTTTCCAATTCAGTGGGCAACTGTGTCCTAACTTTGGACTGGTACCGTACAGTCCACCACCTACTTAAAAAACATGCCAACTGAAATGCCAGCACTGAAGGTCCATGTGGTTCAGGCACACGTGAACACAGCGTACACTGTTTATACTCACTCACACACACACACACAATCCCAGCTAAGCAGGGTTTGGAGCGCAGGGTTGGAGGCGAGTAGCCTCGGTGGTAACGTCCGGCCATGTCCTCCTCCTTTACAGCTGACCGCCCTCATCTGTGGCTTCATCATCAAGCTGAGGAACTGTCTCCGTGACGACGGCTTCCTCCGGCAGCTCTACACCATCGGGCTGCTGGCGCAGTTTGAGTCCCTGCTGAGCACCTACGGCAAGTCGGGTGGTTCAAACCGGGGGGTGGCTGTGTGCCCACAGTGAACGACCCCAGCAAACAGCAGCAGCCATTCTCTTTGTAGTTTGTGTGGCAACCACTCTCTTTGTAGTTTGTGTGGCAGCCATTCTCTTTGTTGTTTGTGTGGCAGCCATTCCCTTTGTAATTTGTGTGCTACCCCGTTCCTCTTCTTTCCGTCTGAATCATTCCTCGCCAGCATCAGTGCGGCGGTTGCGTAACGGTTGACCCTGGCCCCACAGTCCTCATCAAACCCACAGCAGCACCAACCATTATAACTGTCAACATGTCTGTCTCTTTCTCTGGCATTGGTTGAGTCGGTGCTCAGCCCTGGCTGTAAATATACCCTACATATCATTCGTCTTCCTCCCAGGCTCCGTTTGTCTCCGTTTATCTTTCTTTTCTTTTTTTGCCTCTCCGTCTTGCGTCGTCCTTTCCTCCTTTTAACACCGATGTCATCTTTTCTGGTCGGATACACAGACTACACTATTGTAAGGGAACGTGGCATGAACTTACAATTGTGTGTGTGTGTGTGTGTGTGTGTGTGTCTGTGTGTCTGTGTGTCTGTGTGTCTGTGTGTCTGTGTGCCTGTGTGCCTGTGTGCCTGTGCCTGCATCTCAGGCGAGGAGCTGGCCATGCTGGAGGACATGAGCGTGGGCATCATGGACCTGCGCAACGTCACCTTCAAGGTGACCCAGGCCACGTCGGCCGCCGCCCCGGACATGCTGCCCATCATCACGGGCAACCGGGACGGCTTCAGCGTGCGCATCCCGCTGCCCGGCACCATGTTCGACGCCCTGCCCCGGGAGATCCAGAACGGCATGCTGCTGCGCGTGCAGCCCGTCCTCTTCAACGTGGGCATCAACGAGCAGCAGACGCTGGCTGAGAAGTGAGCGCGGGAGGGGAGGGGAGGGAAAGAAGGTGGGGGCAATGTGAGTGGTTGGTGGGAGTATGAAAGGGGAGGAAAAGGAAATGGGGGGGAGGGGCGGGGCAGTATAGGGGTGGGGGGAACATGCACATGCCGTCCCTATAAGGCATACGCTATCCCTATGGCAACCTGGCGTTCACTCTGACCCTTCTCACATATTGGGACTTCATGGATCATCATGTTAGAATGTATACATTTCCATTTGCTACCATACGACAAATGCTATCATGTAGTTCTTGTTTGAGTGTTTGTGTTTTTTTTGCCCCAGTAATGAAACCTTTTAGCTCCGGCACACAGTTAGCTTACGTTACGTAACTAGTTTACACTACAACGGAGGGTAGTAAGGTCTGTTGTTTGTCGTGCGACAGTGGGATGTGAATGGCAAACAACCAAGCGACCATGTCCGTGTGGTGCCTCGAGAAGCACAGAGGTTACGGGCACCCCTGACGATTTGTGACACTAGTGAGGACAGTGTGTTCCGGGAGTGTCTCTCGGTTCTAGGCCATCTGTGCTTGGCGATGACTCTGTGCGTGCATGTGTGTGTGTGCGTGTCTGTGTGCGTGTCTGTGTGTGTGTGTGTGTGCGTGCCAGGTTCGGGGACACGTCCCTCCAGGAGATAATCAACCTGGAGAGTCTGGCCAGGCTCAACTCGTACTACGAGCAGTTCAAAGAGGTCCTGCCGGAAGACTGTGAGTTCACCGTGTGCTTCACACAGCGCGCTGTTTCCACTGAGACCTCTTAAAGGGGCTGGACATCAAGCCAAAACACTTTTTGTTTGGCTTGGAATTGTCAATTCCAGGTTTCTGTCTGTCTCCATGGTATCCGGTTTAAACTTGCAACATGTTAATAAACACACTAGTTATGTTGAGTCTCTGAAGAGATATTAATATATTTCATCCAAAACGGATGTTGAGGGTATTCACTGTAGCCGCTCCGGGTTTATTGAGAGTCCCCTGTTGTTTGTCCCGGCGGGTCAGGCCTGCCCAGGTCCCGCTCCCAGACCTGCCTGCCAGAGCTGCTGAGGTTCCTGGGCCAGAACGTCCACGCCAGGAAGAACAAGAACGTGGACATCCTGTGGCAGGCTGCCGAGGTGGGGCCTCCGCCTAACACACACACGGCCTCGCACACAGACTATCACGCAGGCTCATCGCCACAACCTCATGCAGCCTCACACACAGACAAACACAAATACACAGACAAACACACAGTCACTCTAAGCCTCTCTAACATCCACACCACCACAGACAGCCCATCACCAGTCTCACTACCACAGACAGCCCATCACCAGTCTCACCACCACAGACACCCAATCACCTGTCTCACCATCACGGACACCCCATCACCAGTCTCACCACCACAGACACCCCCATCACCAGTCTCCTCACCACGGACACCCCATCACCAGTCTCACCACCACAGTTACCCCATCACCACAGACAGCCCATCACCAGTCTCACTATCACAGACACCCCATGTCTCAGCGTACACTCATTGTTTCCAGCTCGGGACCATTTTAGTTTGACCTGTTTACTATACAGCTGTTTAAAAACTTGCTAATGCTAATAATACTAGCCCCTTCGATGCTGAGGAAATCAAAGCAAATACGTTAGTCAACAAATCCTGTTATGTTCTTGTTTGGTGCTGCTAGCAGTGGCTGTAACATCCAGTACTCTATATACACTTTCAGCAAAGGGACTTCTTATTGAATTTCCTTTTATTCCTGCCAACATTGCCAAATATTTCCCGACGCTTTATTGTATCTGACTGTAGGAGATAGTGTCTTGCAGTATGTCCTTCCTTAGTCTGTCTAGTATCTGTGGTCCTAGTTTGGAGCTCCGTCTCAACACTCTCCACCCACCCCCCCGCCCCCCCTCCTCCTCTCAGATCTGCCGCCGGCTCCACGGCGTCCGCTTCACCAGCTGCAAGAGCGCCAAGGACCGCACGGCCATGTCGGTGACCCTGGAGCAGTGCCTGATCCTGCAGCACGAGCACGGCATGGCGCCGCAGGTCTTCACCCAGGCCCTGGACTGCATGCGCAGGTGGGTGCCCCTCTAACACCACACCTCCCTTGGCCCCTGTGCTCCAGTGTTAGGACACGTGCCAGCTACCCCTGAGGGAATACAGGACATAAGGAAAGACGAGAGATGATATCTGTGTTTTGCTTGCTTTTTGTTATGTTCTTGTTGTGGCTGGCTCCTCCGCACTGGTTCCACCGACGCAGTAACGCTCGCTTGGCTTGTTTTGTGGCGTTGGGTTTTGTCCCCTCCCCCGTTCAGCTTTTTGTAGAATGCTCCCCCACCCCCCACCTCTCTCTCCCTTTGATTGTCTGTTGACAGAGCCCCCTAATTACCACCTTGCTCTCCGGGCGAGCCTCGCCCTCCCCCGCTTTCCCTCTGCGTCACGTCTGCACCTTCCTCTTCCTCCTCCCTGTCTGCGCAGGCCGCCCGACGAGTGCGCGGCGGAGCAGGCCATCAGAGCGGAGTCCTTTTGATCTGGCTCTGCGTCGGCGTTCAGCTAGGCGACTAGTGGGACTCTGGGAGACTGACTGCCTGTTGGAGTCGAATAGGAGTTGCGTTGCCGCTCGCAACCCTCATTGCACGTTGATCCCCCCCCATCCCGAATCCCTTTCCTCTCCCACCATGCAGCATCGCCGGAGTCTGACTCTATGTTATGTGCTGCAGGGCTGGGGACGGGGGTAGCATGAATGGAGAGGACATTTAGCATGTTAATGGAATGGCAGTAACCCCCGCTCCCTCTTCACTCTCCTCCATCGCTCCTGCTTGTGTTAAGGGCCATGGTGCGGCGTGAGTTCGAATCCAGTTCAAGGGAGCCCGCGGCGTCTGTCAGAGGAGAAGCGGTCGTTTGCGGAGAACTGAGTTTTAGTTACCGTTCCTGGATTGTTCCTGGATTGCTTGCACGAGAGGCAACTTTGCACGCCCCCCCTCCCTCGCTCCCTCCCATGCTGTAGAATGTCGAGCATGGAGAGCCATCGCTGTGTGTTGCTCCTTTTGCCGCCGGTTTTAGTGTTCCTTTTCTCGAGGATGCAGACAATCACTCTTAATTTTCTCTTTCTCTCTCTCCCTCTCCTTTTTTGTCTTTCCTTCTCCTCTCTCTCTCTCTGTCTCTCGACCGTTCCGATGGCGTTTTTTTTGTTCCAACCACAAATGTGTGTTTTGTTTATGTTGGTTTCTTTTTTTCTTTGGGACGGGGGGTTCTGTGTGGTTTTCCTCTGTTTCTGTGTGTCTGGCTGAACTGACGGTTTTGTTTTCGGTTCACGCTCCATTCCTCTTCACCGTGGCCTGTTTTTGGGTGGGTGTGTCTCCATCGTGGGGCCTGTGTTTTGCACTGGGACATTCCATCGTCCTCCCCCCATCGCGGGCCTTTTCCCATGTGGCCATCCCATCTTCCTCTCCAACGCACGCGCTCACACCCACGCCCATCTGTCCCGTTTTTGGCTTTTTTTCCCCACTCCTTACATCGAACCCCCCCTCCCTCCCTCCATCCATCTCTCCTCTGGTCCCGCCCACCCGTCCCTCCCCCTCATCCGTCCGTCCGTCCACAGCATTGGGACTCGGGAGGGTGTGATCCAGAAGAACCTGAGCGGCCTGTTGCCGGTGCGTGACTTGAGACTGGAGCCCAGCCTGCTCTACTCCCTGCCCCTGCTGGCGCTCAGCCCCAACCTGCTGGTCGTCTGGCTCTTCCTCAGCGTGGCCTACCTGCTGGCCAAGCTCCGCTGCAGCTGAACACCCCACGCCCCCCCGCCCCACACCCAGCCACCACCCCTGCTGCTCCTCCCCCTCCCTCCTACAATAACCCCTCACTTTGCTGGTCTCTTTAAGTGTTTGCTTCTCTGAAAGCTGCCGTGGTGTCTGGCGTGGGCGGGTCCGACAGTCGGGCGGGTTCGAATGTCGGGGGCCGTGGCTGAACTGAGACGCTTGACAAGCCCCGTCCACCAATGGGCCGCCGCTTCTCAAGTCCGTCTCCCGCCCACCGCACCTGGCTCGACCAACGGGGTGGATTGCAAGATGTGACTGGCACCGTGGCCTAGCTTCTAGCATCCTCCTATCACTTCTCTGTCACCCCCGCGTTTCACCGCCGCAAAGTGAACGCTGTCGCACGCAAAGGGAGAGTTCTGTTGGGTCATGACGTAATGGCGGACCACAGTCCGTCGTTCCAACTGTGAATACGTATATATGTGTTCCATTCAACGTCCGATCGTTAATGACCGATGTAGTTTAGCTTTGCACACGGGTTTGTACCGGTCATGCACCTTTATCAGCTCGCTTGATTTTGTTACGTCTTCCATACCGTATGCAATCGCCAAAGGAAAACGGGACGGCAAAGTGCCATTTGGAAAGCTGGCTCTCATAGTTCACGTATATATTTTGCATAATATTTTTGTAACAGTGGCTGTATCGGTGTTTTTAGTTCCGGGTGGGTCTGCTTGCTCTTCCGCCGAGAGAAACCCATTCGTTTAGCTGCTCTGATGCAGCCCACGCACTTTTCATTGTTGTGGCCAAACTTACTCATGAGCCTGTTTAGCCGCCTGACATGGTGTAAACCGTTTCAAAGAGCAATTCTCCATGTTGTTGGTGGGATCAGGTGTTATTCAGGCGAACACTGGCTGCCAACGCAGTGTGTTGCTTCATAGACGTCGTACAGCATTTAAGAGCACTTTTATATTTAAGCGTTTTCTCCTGCCATCGCTCTTGCAAGCGACATGCACGGCCAACGGTAGTGGACACATTCTAGTGCCATACCTCGAAATGTCACCTCCATTTTCAGATTTCAACGAATAGATTTCTTTAAATAAGAGAGGAAGCGATCAGGCGATTTTTACCGAATGTATCCGTGCCTGTGCCAAATGGGTCGACGATGTGGGACATGCAGGAGAAGCTAGGTTGGGGGTGCAGTCGAGTGGATACGAAATCCAGTGCACTTCCGTTCTGGTGTGCCCTTCCAAGCATGCACTTTTCTTTTAGAGCTTCCTTTAGCAGTGGTCAAATTCAAAGGATCTCGCTCCGTCGTTTCGTTGTATTTAAATCTTTGTGTGCGTGAGCCCAGTTAGGTTTGATGCCGTCGTGATACGGTGGAAAGTAGCTGGGGTTCTTAAGTTTGGACCAACGTGTCAGCGTTGGTGGATAGTTTTGGTCCCCTCCACTCCTATGCAGTACCGCAGGTAGTCCTAGAGTAATCGGCCATATGAATCTGTGTGCTTAGCCATAGGAATGTTCATTGGCCGTAAGAATCACCATATAAGGGCAATATATTTCTGCACTTTTAATTTGAATCTTGATTGGCCACACGAATCTTTGATTGGTCATTCTAATCTTTAGTGTCCATTTCATATAGTTTGGCTTACCTTTTTATAATGCAGTATACGACAGATATAATACAGGATTGGCAGACGTGCCATAAAGGTATGGTTTTCCTGCAGGAGAGATTCTTTATTTCAATCTAAACTGTCCTACTACAGAAAGTAGACCGGCTCCAATTAGTCTCCTCCAGGGTTTGGTCATTTCCACTACCCCAGCTAAAGCCCTGCGGCCCCGCAACATCTTTCAGGTTCCTGGGCCAGAATCTCTTTCTTTTTGGGGGTGTAATTATGTTCCGATCATGTAGACCGGTGGTGGGCTCACGATGCATAGCTGGTGTCTGTTTTATATTCTGATCATCTGTGGTTTTGCTATTTATGAATAAGGTTATGAATTAACCAATTGCAATGTTACTGTTTACACTCAAAACATTCTGGCATGGTATATGCAGTATTTCTTTTGACAGTACCTTTTGAGCATTTATTTTATTCTTGTGATTGATTATAGTTTTTCTGATGTAGAACTACCTCTGTTTTCCCACAAAGCAATCCCAACTGATTCCTCAAACGAGGAGTTGATTTGAAGACGTGCGTCACTCATAGCAAGAGGGATGTGGAAGCTAGTGCCACCCGCTGTGTGAGAACGTGAACTGAGAGGGGACGGTACTAAAAGCCGGAATGGGAAAAAATAAAATCCCTTGGTGGTTGAAAGTGGTCAAAGGAGAAGTAGTCGACCTTGACAACGACAGGGGTATTCCACAATATCCAGTGGCTTTGTAATGGTTCAAGGATCTGTTGTCCAAATGACAACGTCTCAAAACTTAGAGACTGTGGAAATACCCCCAGTCTACTGAACTGTTCTCAGTTAATTCTTTGTTTCTCTTGAGATTTCTTATACATTTGTCAGGGTAGTTCCTGAAAGGACATAGCTTTGTGGACATAGAAGATATATTTGTATGCTATTTAAATGCCTGTTTGTGAAAATGCTTATGTTTGCTAAAGAATATATAGTCTATTTATTTGTATGCAGAGTATATAGATATATATATATATGATTATGCAAATGAAAATTGTCGTGCAGTTGCCACTTTATATCCTGAGAAGCTTTTAAATTCCTTCTAGCAGCTTAAGGTTGTTTTTATGTTTTAATGTTAAGGTGTGATCCAATGCTAATTGTTACACAGCCTACTGGTGATAACTCAAAAAGTGTTTCTTTAAAACAAAAATGGTGTGTTCAAGTCAATGCCCGCATAAGAGTTAGACTTCATGACTAAATCATCTTGTCCTGCCCAAAGCCACATATCACAGCAAATGCTTCCGAGTAGCCCGCAGTCCTGTCTGATTGGATATTCAGTGTTGGGTTGGTTAAGTGTGTTGCTGCTCTGCTTGACTGGATGACGATGGCTGTTTTACCAGAGTCCAGCAGGACTGTCATGGTTTAGATACCCAAACCTCCCGTTCTTTTACCCTCTCCACTCCCGATCCGTGCCCGTCCGATCCCTGCATCCAGTCCGGCATCAGCTTCAACACCGCACGGTCCAATCGTGCGCTCATAAACGATTCTTCCCTTCATTGTGTTTATTCCACTGACAGCTAGGTTATGGTCTCTGTTTGGGGTATGGTATTGGCTGTATCGTCTGTTAACACACAACTTTGCTTTCTTTTTTTGTTTTGTTTTTTCGACCCCCACTTGCTGTCATGCTCTCTGCACTTACCCTTTCCCTTAACCTTCGTCTCCTCCTCCTCCTCCCCCTCCTCCTCCACCGCCTCTTTTTTTCTTCCTCCTCACTCTCCTCTTTTCTGTTTCCCAGTGAGGGCTGCAGACGGGAGAACACGATGAAGAATGTCGGATGTCGCAAGTACGCTTTTAACTGTCTCCAGCTCAAGGCCTTCCCTAAGCATTACCGACCTCCCGACGGCACCTTCGGAAAGGTCCAGACCTGACTTAGGGAGCGTGCCCGCCGTGTCGCGTAGAACCCAAACGCTAGAAGTGAGGCGTGACGGGAACCGTTGAGTTTAGACGCAACCGGGTTTTGTTGATGCTAGGGACTCGGCCCCACGCAGTGTATTTCTATCCGTTTGAAATGGCTCCTTTTTTCCCAACGTGTCAGATTCTCATCTGCTTCCGTGCTGAGTGACGGGACGTGCGCACAGGGATGGCAATCGGGATCAAATGAATATGTTGTTTCACAAATATCCCGGTGTACTCCTTTTGAGTTTTCCCATGCGGGAAACAATGTCAAAGTGTTCTCCTGAGAATGTTGAAGTAACAGGGGAAGGACTTGGTCTCTGGTTTGATGGCTCCTGGTTGAGTGACAACTTCGGTAGCCTATCGAAGCTTCGACACATTTATTGAGTTCTGGTTGTCCAGTGGTCGAGTGTCAAAATTCTGTCTGCCTGTGTTGTGTGTTCTAAGGGATCTGACTTTAGTCCCTGTAAGTTGGAATTTGCTGAGATTTTGTGATTTTATGCTATTTTAGGCAAAGGTGGTTGGTTTCATCCCCTAATGCAGCAATCAGCAACAACAGTACGTTGGGCCACCAATAAGTCATATCTTCATAGCTTAATGCAACAAATGGCCATTGTTTCTCAAGTCTCAGCATTTCAAATCAGTATAGCGTTTGTTCAAAACACACTAGGGACTAAAGACAGTTCCCTCATGTCTTCCTGTGAAGTGCTCGTTTCACAGTGTTTCGCTGGGTTTACCGTGACACCTGACTGGGTTCCCTTTGTTTTTGTGGTTGGTATCTCCGCAAAAAACTTTTTTTTGTTTGTTTGTTTGTTTATTCGGGGCGGGATGGGGTTAAGGGTGCATGTTTTTATAATTTACGACAACATGGGGTGACATCTATCATCACAGACTGAAAGGCCTCACCATTGTGAATGTTACAGAATGATGCACTTTCTCCTCTTGGCCAATAGGTGGCCTCATCAGCAAATCTGCAGTGTTCCTCTGCCAAGTCACAGGTCTTAGGGTAATGCAAGGAATAACAGTGTCCAGTACCTATACAATTCTATGCCAACCCGAAATGGCATCGTCCATTGCACTGACCCCCATTCCAATTTTGTGTAGAGTTCGCTGGAATGCTGTCGAGGTGCACTGCTTCTGGATGGGCTTACGAAGGGTTGTCCACTTTGACCTAGATATGCACCGAAGTCGTTTCGGCAGGTCGTTCGTTATGGCAGGCATGGTGTCGAGTCTCTCTAACTAAAGAATAGGACAACACTGTGGCCGTCCCAGTCCAGGTTCACTGTCCACGTGCGCATAGCGTGTAGTGTGTTTAAAGTAAAACAAGGCTTTCATGGGTTCTGTTGAATACATTTATTTTTTGTGTTTTGTATATTCGACTCATGATATCTTTGACGCTGAGGGGTTGATGGGGGGGGGTGGGGGGGGGGCTTGGGTGTTTAAGGCTTGTCGACT
>JAVQJS010019581.1:0-13569 GCA_036024795.1 Galaxias rostratus | reverse complement strand
CGCCCGTGGACGATGCGCAGGAAGAAGAGGGAGCCGCTGGGCAGCAGCATGCGGTGGGAGCGCGGGTCGTCCTTGTCCGTCTCCACCCGCTCGCCGTCCTTGTACCACTCCACCGTGGGGGTGGGCCGCCCCTCCGCCTTGCAGTTGAGGGTGGCGGGCTCCCCCTTGGACACGATCAGGTCTGAGGGGTTCTCCACAATCCGGGGTGAGCTGTCTTCAAAACGGGTCCGAGAACCTGTGAGGGGAGGATAGAGAAAGGTATTACCTCTCCACGGACAGCGTTCTGTTAGTCAGCCGTCTTCTGGATGAGAAATGTATTAAACAATAACCTGCATTTCCTTGATATCAAACACAATACAGAGGAGCTATTTGGTGACAATGACAAAACATGTCTTAATAAATGGTTTTATCCATTCATATTTGACAAATGTATAGGTGTGTTGAGAGAATAAATAATAAATCAAGAAAAGTGAATAACACATAACATACACAATATGACTTGGGTCTAATGACCGTTATTTGGATTATACACTTACATTCTTAGTAGACTATGTTCATCATTATTACACAGCCGCATAGGCATACACTACAGCTTCAGGTCTAAAAAAGAAATGTGGAACATACACGTTCAAAAAAATAAAAAAATCATTCTGTTTTTAAAGGGGAGAGGAGCTTCATGGGATTGAGCTACACATGTGAAACGGTAATGGCCATCTCAAGATTTCTTCTCTCACAACGTGAAGGTTGGTGAAAACAAAAAAAATCCAACTGCGACCGAGAGATGGAGAAAAAGGATAACGAATAAAATAAAAAAGAGAAAGCGGGAGCGAGATGGACAATCCATTTAAGTGGCGTGAGATCAAACTTGAAAGAAGGAGGGAGATACAGAAATACCGAATACTCTCATATCCCTCTCCCTAGGGATCCATTACCAATCCTCTGTGCTGTGTAGCACAAGAGCTCTTCGCCATGCTAAAGGCCTAGGATGGCAAGCATCTTCCTCTATGACAACCAGCAGTGACTCAATAAAACTTCAAGCAAAACATTTGATCTTAGTTATTAAACAGTTCCAAGAAACAGACCATCTGAAAGGATGCTGTCCAGTGGCTATTATTAGGTTGCTCCGCCTATTTTGGTATTTGCTATCCATAAATCGATAATCACAGACCAAATAAACATCTTATGGTTACAATGACTAAAGATTTTATATTCTATCCAGAGAGTGCCAAATTGACAAACAACCCGTGCTGCAGCTATATTATACAGTAGTTACATCTGAGGTATGCTTCTAGGTACAGCTTTTAGCTGTAAGCAGATTTCTGTTTCCTAGGAACTGAATTCATCTACCACCATCAGACCCAGGGACCAACATTACATAAAACCAAAGTACACACCCAAACAGTAATACCGCCCCTGACAACTAAGTCTCTCAGGCTACACACAGCCGATTTCACACTAATGTAGCAGGTGGATGCTCAAAAACTATCATATGTGCGATTGTGTCTTTAAAGGGGCCAATCCACACAGAGGCAAAAGTACACAAACATGAACATGAAGTCTTTGCCTTGCCACACTTCCACCTTAGTAACACACATATATACAACACAATCCTAAACACACACTTCTATTGTTCTCTGTCAAAATGTCAATTTATATTCAACAATTAAGGCAAAATCTCAAACGCATTCCCCCACAGCTATTACTATTGATATCTTCTGGCTGGTGAACAATATCCTAAGCTACATCGCAACAAGAACAATGGGCTATGAATTGTTTCACAGGGTGGCAGAAAATAACCCTTTCCGAGTAAATACCTTCATCTGTCCAGGTGACAAGCAAGAACCCATTCATGTGACAACTGTATAATCAGTGAAGACTCCCAGGCTCCCGAGGACTCCCAGCAGCCCTTTCCCTCAGTGGGGATGCTTTGAAGAATAATCAGATCCCTATTTGATTCATGACAGGAAGATTGGAGTTTGGAGGTGGAAAGCACCTTCAATCAACAGAAACAATGTCAACAGAAACAATGTCAACATGTCACTGACCTCCTGAAAGCAGTGCATCCCATTCAACATATTTTCATGGCCCATTTGCTCTGGATAGCATCTACAGCAGGAAATAAATAGCACCTAAAGTCTACAGAGACGGTTTGGTGTGATTTGATTGGCCCAAACTAAGATTCTATGTCAACCTTTGGAGACATCAGCTTCACAAATAAAACTAATGAGTGGATACATAGTAACATGAAGAAGCAAACACATCATCCTACGTTTTTGCACAACAAGAACTACATGAGGTCAGTAAAGATCTGTGAACTGTCAAGAAACAACATTGTGCTCATTCCTTACGTGAGGAAATTATGGATAATTCTTGATGGCAAAAGGTGTTTGTAAATGTATGTATATTTATGCCAACAACTAAGCATTTACCCCACAATCTGTGTATAATGGTGCCTGGGGTTGGACATGTTCCCATCAAGTACCACTGTCTCTCTTCCTCTCTGTCGTTCTCGTATGCTCTCTCCACTCTCAAACGTGCTCTCTCTCTGGGTAAATACTTGTCTGTGAGTCATCTAGATAAACAACAAAGAATCCCTTCACAGAAGCGACTTAACAGAGAGAAGATCGGGACTGGAGACTGTACAAAAGAGTGAATAGTACACAACATTAAGGTGTGTTTATGCATCGTGGGGCCCGGATAGTGACAGGAAAGAGGGGGATCACTCTACGAGTATTTCAAGGATATCGCCCCACCGTGAAGGTCGTGCGCTAAGGAATGGACCCAAGGAACCGAGGCTGAGGCCAGCATTTTGAGAATAGGTTACACAAAACAGCTCCTGTTGTTGGTCTCAATTCATTATAGGGTAAGAAAAAGCCATTCCAACCTTTTCAAACATTAAACTGACATCACCTCTCCTTGTTAATATTATAACCTTTAGAAAAGCCATTATTGAAGTTTTGCAGGATTTAGCAGCATGAAAGCAAACAAACATGCAAGTGTAAGTGTAACAGACCACAACACAGCGAGCGCTTTTGTGCTTTTGTCTTACAAAGTGTTGAATATTGATATTAATAATCACAAGTTTTAAATTCAGATTACATATTTATTAAGGAAGCACATTAGCAACCACTTCAGCAGATGGACGCACTAATGAATTGGCCCTAAATGCAACTTTCAAAGACACCCACAAGTTTGCTCATGGCTTGTCTATAAGTCTGCACCGAGACTTGTCAGGATATGAGTGGAAGGGAAGATTCAGCCATGCCTTCAGAACCACATTGATTGGGCTATATTTGGCCTTTGTCTCCCAGCTATATGCATTGCATAATGGGAAGAGTTTTTCCACTAATTCATATTAACGAAACATCAGGGATGCATTAAGCTTTTCTTCCCAAGGGCTAAAGTCCCGTTCTCTGATAGTTATTTGTGATCATACTGTGTGTCACAACAGCACAGGGGACACATCCCCTTTGCATCAAAACATGCTGTTGACCACAGTAAAAGTGGCCCTATGGGAGGACACTTCTGCGGAAAAAAAGATAATGTGTTCCTGACCATGGACAATTCTCAGCTCACTCGGATCCAGAGACACAGGCCACGGTGCTTACCTGTGGGGAGCCAAGCTTGCAAAACACATTGAATTGGTACACTTGGTACGGGAGCCACAGGGCTTCCTATCTTTGGGGACGGTTGCCTTCTTTTAAGGTTAAGTCACGTCTTTTTAGTTTATCTTGATCTGTTTTAGTTTTATGGAAAGGACGCCCGAAGCACATAAGGACAACCGGGACAAATGTTGGTGAACTCCTGTGGCACAGCCCAGTTCTCGCTGAAGGGCTGTGGTGATATATCCGAGCCATTGGAACCCTCCAGCAGCTTTTACACAAAAACAAAAATGAATCCGTTTTGGCAGTTCTCTCATTACATTTCTGCCTGAGAGAAAGACTCAGAGCCACTGTTTGGCCACTGCCCTTGCTCCATGCCTACATCTAAATCTCAATGATGTACTGCACCAACTGTGCCATAAATAGGACATCAACATCCAGCGATATGACTCCAGCGACTATATGGTAAGTGACTGGGCAGGATCTCTGCCGTTTGTTTCATCATTCACAGGCCATTTCATTAAGTGGGGCTCTGAGAGGCTTTACTCCACCAACAGCTCTGTTTATAAGAGAGTAACAGTGGGGGTGAGATATTTGGTATACACAACTCTGTGGGCTATTTCGTTAAAGCCATTGCATTTAGCACTGGATTAGCACATCAAGTATTTGTCTGTGTGGGGGGAGGATTATTTGCCATTAGACCTGCTGATGGTGAAGTCACTTTATCCAAGGCTGACATGAATCGATCCGCAAGCAGTCCCTGCAGGTGAGGTTAATTGCCTGCACTGCAACCAATATGTTGAGCAAAAAGCCAAGCTTGGGCAATTCAGTCTGGCTCAAAGGCTGAAGTAGGCAATTTTCTTTCCCCCAAACGTTCATTTAAGTTCAAGCAGTTTTGCAGAGGGGCCCATCGTACACACAATCTGACAAGTTTAAGAGGACATGTGCTGTATGTACTATGCACCAATAAAAGCTCAGAAACATCTTGACAAGGGATTGACTTATTGATAGACTTCTGAGCGCAGTTTTCAGGCAATTCCTAGGGGGGCTTCCTAGACTGACTTGACAAAGTCAAACGAGAACTCTTGCTAACTTTCTGTGTTATAGTATCCAACCGATAAACTTGTGTTATTTGGAAGTATGGTGTATGCTAAGAATCAAGTGTTTTTTTGTTTATGCTTTTATCATTTCAAGTAGCATACTTCTATGTGTTTAAACTGCAAGAGATTAGTGAATTCACTATTTTCAATTAAGTCATCACGTTTTTTTGTTAGTTTGTTTTTATCTGCTGATGATTTTACATTGACTGAGGTTCTCAGTTCAGAGATTGTATTATCACTTGATAGTTAAACATCTAAATGAGAACATGACATCTATTGACAGACAAAAATATTATTTGGATATTTGGTATTTATCTTCTTTTATCTCATTTATTTTACTAATGACCACACCACTCTTCACTACTGTGAAATGGTTAAATGGGAAACAAGCAATGAATTGTTATTGAGGCACACAATAAAATGGGCATTGAAAATGTATCTGGCTGGTGGTAAAACATTGAATAACCTGCATATATTCCGAATTTTATCGTAAATTAAAGTATTAACATTTACCTGAGACAATGCTGATGATCGATAAAGTCAAGACGAAAACAGCATCGACGTGAATCTCCATATTGACTCCGTGTCATCAACGCGTGATGACAATTCCGTTAGGAAAAAACTTATTTTGCAATGTTTCTCCACATACCATTGGTTAACAATTTACTACGTTATAACTAACGCAATAGCAGTTACAAGAAAGAGCTCAGATGGAATTTTCCGAGCGATCAAAATCGGCCTAAAAAACTTCCACAACACTTCTGACTCCCATGCCAGTAAAAGCCCTGAAGAAATAAATTCAAACTATCACTTCGCCCACGCACTATGCGCATGGAGATAAATACTCGGTTATGCAGCCATTAGTCCATATTCCTTTCTCAAGTAAACGATTACCAATCACGTTGGAAAGCGACCAATTAAATATAGACTGAAATGGAAAGAAGTTAAGGTCCTGCTCTTGGCTAAGTGTGCCCGTCCGCATGCTTTGGGTGCCACTGCTTTTCTGATGTCAACTGATGCACATGGAGAAGGGCAAACGCTCAGCTCTACGGAAAAAAACTGTTGGAAACCTAATGGGATATAGTCTTTAAAGAGACAGGAGCGACATCTGTGCAGAGTGCAGAGATAATGCCAGACCTCGTCACGCTTCATCCCACTCCCATCTATGATCTATATTTAATTTAATCAAGTTCTCCGTGGAGTTTAATATGAACACATTCGTTTATTGTTGTAACAATTTTTTTAAACTAATTCTTGCAGTGTGACATATTTATGTATTTATTTATTATTAAGTCAGAAGTATCCGAACTAGTAGTAATGCGTGGCAAATAATCTATTTCAATTAAACATCCTATTTGTACTTTGTAGTGATTTTCTCATGTATTAATTTGAGAGTAATTGCTTATTGATAAACTCCATGTTTTCACGTTTCACCCAATCACTGGGGATGACATCAAGACAACTCCAACTAATGAAACGCCACATACTGTTTACCATAATTAATCATTACCATCACAGTCCTCAGCTTTATCGTCTTCTCTAAGCGTCATGTTTATCCCCATTCTGTTTTGCCTGTCCGAGTCCTCATTAGTGGGTACTATAGCAACAGTCTTCCTATATGTGTAGAATCTGCAACCATCTTCATCACTGATACCTTTGACCATCTTACTCCTGCTTTCCATCGTCAGATGCCACTGTGATCTATTAAGCAGGTGCTGTTTCACACCCATCCCTGCTGTCAGTGGTCTGCAATCTACCCCTGGTGGCTGCCTTCTCCCTGGGGAGAAGAATTCACTTCTCCCAAAGGGCAGTACCCAGTTCCACCAACTCCCTCCAGCTCCCTGCAGCCCAACCCAGTCCCTCTGTGTTGCTGGCCTCTGCCCTCTGTGGGTATTGTTTGTGTGTCTCTCAATGAGAGCCCAACATGATGGAGAGCGGTTGTGGACGGCCTGGCTCCTATTCTCTTTTGTCTCTCTGAATGGAGCTGGAAATTGGGAAACAGAAGAGCAGCCCAGACGTCGTCAGAGGGCATGACAAAAAGAGAGGCCACAACGGCATTAACCTTGGCTCCAGAATAAGTGTGTGCTTTATCAAATAGTACAAAAGCTTGATGGTGAGCAAACAGAGGCATCACATATATTGGCTATGTTTAATGGCATATGTGGAAGATTTTTCATTTGAACAACGGTGGCATCTGTGGGATCGTTAGCAGTTCATAACTTCTACAAGCACTTTCACCTTTCACAAACATCATGCAAGTAATTTATTTCACAACTGTTTTTTTGTGTAGGAATATCCATGGTTTTATGTATGTATGCGTGCATGTGTGTGTGTGTGTGTGTGTGTGTGTGTGTGTGTGTGTGGCAGATGGTGGGACAGGCTGTGGTAACATGGTTGACTCCAGTTTAGAATGTTTGCTTCAGCTGTCCACCCTAAGCCCCCAAGGTTTGACCTCATGTGTCACTGATCACTGTGTGGTTCTGTCCCATGGAGATGAATTCAAAACTCTCTTACTCTTTTACCTTTCTCTCCAACCTAAACTCAAAGCCATATGCACAAACAAAAGTCGTGTTCACAGTCAAACTTTAAAAAAAGATAGCTGTCAGTTACAGAGATATACATTTTGGGACTTTGTTTTCCACTCCACCAATCCCCGAGGAGCCTCCATCTTTTTCAGGGTGACTGGATCCTGTGCTGTCGAGCTCCGTTCAAGTTGATCAGTGACTCTCATTAAGTCTGCGGACCATTACACTGTGTTGCCTGTGTGAGGGGGGACCTTCAACTATTCCTGAGAACCCTTGGCTTTACTAATAGAGCTGGTGCCACTGCAGCTCAATGCCAATGACAGATCATTTGCATCCAATACACTGGAGTGCCAAGGTAAGCAACCAGTATCACAACAACATTTGGCTCCGAGCCCAGCTTTTCTTGTTTCAGGTCTTCAGCATGCAGAAAGAGCAAGATGTAGCGATGCACATTCTCCCTTGAATTGCCCTCAAACATCTTCCTGTAAAATGATTTCTCAGTTTTGTTTGTATTGATTCTTGGGTGTGCATACAATTCAGATTGTCAGTAGGGTTTAAAATACTTGGTTCAGTCTACTTGGCCAAATGTTAATTTGCACTAGATTTTATTCACAAAGAATGTATGAAGCACAAAATGAGCCAAATAGTTCTTAGCTTACAATTTCTCTTTTCTAATACATTGTTACTTAAATCGCTTGTGGTGACTTTGATTCATATAAGTTGCTTCCTTTGAGAAAAAACTGCCATGGTTTTATTTTAGGTGCTATCACTGCAGGAATGGAGCATGTTTAATGCTTCTAATCTTCCCCGTCTGATTTCTTAATAAAAACAGACTGCTTGTATGATTCCCTACCACTTGTGTTATGAGTGCAAAGTTAGTCTCATCTGCTGTGTTACATCACAGGCCCCTGGGCCATTCTTCTTGGATTTTTCTTTGGTGGAAAGATCGGATTTTTGACAACAGCAACACCACAGTGAATCAGCTGAGGTTGGGTTTGGTTTGAGTGGAGGGTCATTGTGGGTTACGGTCATGTCCACTTACACAGTGTTCTTGGTTATGATGGACATGTAGTAGGTGCTCCATGGCACACCATGCACTGCCATCTGGGGCTGTTCAAGCCTAGATATAAAAAAGGCCAAAGTCAGAGGGGGAAGGACACAGTTTGGAGGGTCGGGAGTGCACGCAAAGATTTCTTTGGATCCAAAGCTTGATGTGAATGGATTAATAAGAGTACCATTGTGCCATCTGCTGGACAATATATTGACCAGATCGTCTCTGGTTCCCTCATTATCACATTCAGTCTTGCTTCTATTAACCAAGAGACGCTAAATTAATTTAGGAATTGTTAAGGGTTCGTTACACATGTTTTAAAAAATGCACGTATACGCACAAGTATCTCAGTATGAATAATAAGTTACGTTGTTGAAAAGGACGCATCAATGATATAAAACCACAATGTGTTTGCTATTTTGTACTTAATATTTCTACAACCTAGTAATATGCAATGATGTTAAAAATACGACTTTGCAAACTTTTAAACTTTTAGTAATTTAACCACTCCACCGCTAGAGTGCGATGTGAGAGTAGAACGATTTGCACGAGCTATATTCACGTATACGAATTCTCAGGATTTATTCCCTGAAATGAGATCTACTTGAAAGTGAATAGCTTACACAACTTGTATAACATAAAACATAGCTGCTCATAACTTTAGTTCTGCTTACAATAAAGAATACATCATGTATGGGGTTCGGCGATCATGGAAAGCTGAACTAATGGACTATGAATTAAGCAATTTTCCTTTATTTGGTATTTACCACAAAGAAACTTTGTCATAAAGATTGAAGTGAAAAATCTGAGAAGTGCAAAATAATTTAGCGTCTTGCTAGGATTTTTTGATGCAAGTCTGAGGGGGAAGGAACACATATTCCCTTTGTTCTAACTACAAAAAATCTGCCATCAGCATCATATATTTAAGTCCAGTCACAGAAAGGGCCTCACACACAAAAGGCCCTCCTCTCCCCACACACAGCCATCCAGCCCTACAAACAACCTCTACTGCCCACCAACTCTGCTGTCATGGCAACATGTTGGCTGCCTTCTGCATCCAAAATGGTTCTGTGTCTCATGGGAATAAAGGGATATAATACATTGATAATATATAGCTTGATGCTGCCTGTCCCCGAAGACTAAGAGTGTGGGTGCCAATTCCTAAGAACAAATTAAATCTGACCCCTACGAGGAGGAAGAGAAGAAGAACGTTTTTAATTCAAGCAGACTTGCATTCATTAACATATTATGAGACTATGAATATTGCCAATAGTGCTATGTAGTTATAGTAATATAACACACAAAAAAAGATAGATCTGCATAGGATATGCCATCAGGGTTCTTGAGGTTGGGCAATTCGTTGATCTGAAGAATATTCCAGAGCAAATAAAGCAGCATCTTAGCTTTTTAGATCTTTTTAGATGTTATTCCATGGGAAAAAGAATAAAACAACTATTCTATGAAGCATCCAAGCAACTTAGAAAGGGTATTCTCTGATCTCACCCCTTCACGCCTTCACCCTCATCTTATGGATAAAGTGACTCATGTGTTTTCTTACTTTTCACTCACTAGCTCTATATTCTTCCCTACAGTGTCTGACCTGTGGTTAGGTATGTATTGAGGCTACTAATGTGACACATTCTAGTACCGCCATTCATCAAGGTATGGGCAATAGGCATCTCCCAAGCAATGTGAAACAGAACTCAGGAATAAAGCCAATAATTGTTCCAATTTCTAACCCCAGCATTCATTTGTATTGTGTATTCAATTAAGTGAAGGAAATATACACATTTTTGCAACAAAAAAAATGTCTGTGATTCATGCTGTCAATATGGCTACCTGAACAAGCAATGTTATAAATTGAACAGATAGAACCATCTCGGTTATTACAGAGAAGCATCCGAATCCACATAGCCAGGGCCTACTGTAGGTAATCAAACTCTCAATTATGTTGCCAATTTGATCATCATAGCTCCTTTGATTGGGTTGGTATTTGCTATTTGAAAATCTTTTTTTTAATGATACATAAATATATACACGTTTAATCTATCTACAGACAATTTTTTGCATTTAAATTTTTCTTTTTCAATTAAGGTTATGTTTTTAATTGGCATGCATTTAACAGAAATAAAGGATCAGCCTCCATCTAGCCATGCAAATGCTGGATTTTTTCCACATGTTCAAAACAATGATAGAAAATGCAGAATAATACATTAAATAGAAACATAGTGTGCAACAATTAAGAGCTTTTCATCTAAGATTCTTTGTTAAAGTATTGTTATGCTATAGTGCGAATAAAAAATAGAATCATTCTAGTTTTACGTAAAGCAGATTCCAAGCTAGAGGTAATCTCACCCAAAAGCAAGCAGTTATATCACACTGATAAAATTGCAGGTACAATTACATGGATCCAAATTGGACTGTTTCAATGGGTTGTGGCAGTTGGTTTGTTAAAAATAAAGTTTATGGTTAAGACCACTAGGTGGCCCTAATGCATAATGAAACTGAAAACTTATTTTAAACTAAAGGTTTCCCTTTTTATATGTGTGTTAGATAGCTATAGATATATATATATATATATATATATATAGACTGATATAACATACATCTAAATCCTATTGGCTTTCCTGTAAAATCACCATGTTCAAAAGGGAGAAAGACAGTGGAACAAAGCACAAAGACTAAAATAGAAGACCAGACATGCTATCAATGAATGAATGGACAGTCAAGGCCAGACTCCATCTTCCACCACCTGGCATTGAGATAAGAACTACTGCAATAAAATACACTTGACAAAGAACTTGTTCAGGAAGTATTCAGGGAGGGAACGTTCCATCATGATTTCTGGAAATCCATTGAGTAATGATGGATGCTTCCTGCAGATTCTGACAAACAATTGTCCCACACAATATCTTATCAACATCTTGTGTTCTAAATCATGTAGTTCTGGATAATGTTTCTATGTATGGAAACTAATTTGAAACAAGAATATTAAAGAGCTTAGCAGATTTTCAACTTATACCCTCTACACAAATACGGCACACATTTAAAAATCATTCTCAAAGAAATAATGCCCAGCACGTATCTTCTATCACCTTAAAATAGCCATGACCCCAGAACCATCCCATCTAATCTTCTTTCAGTCTACCTCTACCACAACATAATCACTGCATTAACGTAAGGTCTGGTTTATAATTTTAGACAGAGCAAGCTGCATTCTGAAATTGCACAAAATTGGCTGACAATGTGAAAGAAACGCAAAAGGAGGACCCAAAACATAAGAATGAAAAATTCAAGAGCCTGCCAGTCAATTATTAAATCTCCATTCCAAACCAGGCAGAAAAGCACACAAGACAGACATACTGGTTTGAACCCCATTTCAATTTGAGGTTATGGCACATCCAGTCAGAAAATCTACAAAATTCGATATCATGTAATAAATCCATTATATCCCACTTCTAAAACCACACGTGGCCCACATTCATAAATATTTCAATCAATTACCCATTTATGAGTAGAGGCAAGACCTCAGACTCACATTAACTCCAATCCTCTTGTCTACTGATGTGTTTCCAACGGACTCTTACACATGAAGCCCATTCTGTTTTTAAGATTTAGATTGGAATTGAACGTATCACAGGGATTGCCTTCCAATGTCTGCAATGGATGCGCCTTAGACAAAGGGGCGTAGGAGGACCTCTGATTTAGTTTTAAAATAAATATGACAACTTAATTAAACCAAGGGTTATGGAATTTTTTAATCGAATGTGCTAAGTATTTTACTTTTTTTTTTTGCCCTTTCAGCGATTATAAATAGGGATAAATATTGATTTACCCCTTAGTTGCTTTATTGTCCCTACCCTGGAGTGTCTACAACAAGTGTCTGTTCCGGACTATTATGGCAGTGGGCGTTACTGTCTCGAGCTCACACAGGTGTATGTGGCAGATGTGCCATTCAATGCTCTTCATTGCAACGATGACGAGCAGTGCAATGCTTTAAAAAATAACAATATAGAAAAGTTACATGATAGCATTAAACTAGGGAAGCAACAGTACTTCGACCTTTTCCGTACTGGTTTAGTTTATTAAGTCCACACGCGCCGGTGCTCTGCAATGTCATCCATTGTTTGTGAGACGAACGGGGGAAAGAAGGACATTTACAACTGCGACTTTTCTTCTGCCAAATTTGCCTTCGTAATTTGTCCTGACAGTTGCGCATTCATCTCAAAACTTCAAACTTCTGAAGGAAAACGGAGAGTCAATTGTCAAGTTTGAAACGTCGGGTCATTAGGCTCTCTGCTGCCTGTCGTTGGATGTTGGGCCATGGACATTTCGGAAGGAACAAGAGCCTTGCTGTTAATGTTATGGATTCTGAAGAGTAAGTGGCTCTTTATTAACCTTCTATAATTTTTAATCACCTTATTGATTGATATAGTAAATGGCTTGCACAATGTTCCAACAATAATAGGAATATCTTTGAAAAAATAAAGCAACACTTCGGTTTGTTTAACATGTAAACATTCTTAATTTGAATTAATGCAATTTACGGTAGATATCAAAGCCTGTAAACTGTAGACGGATCGAGTTGACATAATTTGAAAAACTGAGATTAGCCAAATAACTCAAAAGGATATCTGAAATTCCTATTTACGCTTGCATCGTGGGTTAGCAAGTGCTTAGGCTACTACTCAGTGACAGGGTGATTTTAGTATAGGCAACAAAATATGTTTTGATGGTACTCAGACAAATAAGAACATGCTAAATATTGTGTTAGAACTTCATTACCTAGCCTAGGCAACTGTGGGACCCTGCAAGTTGAACATTACTTGCGCTGAGAGAAGCGTGGTCAAACTAATCTACAACGTTACTGAAATCAAAAAAGATCTTGTAATCCTCTGATTTGCCTTGGCGAAAGCACATGACACATTCATCGGTGGCGGTCTTTACTTCAATGATGAGATTAGAGCGTGAGCGCCCGGTGGTGACGATGGTTTGGCCGGCTCCTCCTCTGTTTTGCTGGGACTCAAGTGGTAAACATGGATAGACCAGTATATTTATGCGCTGTAATAAAGGGAGGATAGTCTGTTAAGTGAACCGTCCTGAAGTTTTGACGATTTCCTGAAGTGCAATATATAAGTGTGGGGGTGGCAAGGGATGGGGCTGGGTTGGCAGGCAGGGTGAGGTGGGGTGAAAATTAAAGATTCAGCGGGCACATGCGGATGGCTACAATATTTTATTAAACATTTTGTTTAGCATACATTTAAATGTATGTTTGAAATGGGGGGGGGGGG